>BQNB010011443.1:9177-81414 GCA_026074375.1 Tanacetum coccineum | reverse complement strand
ACCAACTTCGTTGATTTCTTTGCAGCGAGGTCTTGTGCAAATTATAGGAAAAACGATGCATTCCTATCTTGGTACCTACGGTTAATTTAAACTAAACTAAATACTAAATACGGGTCAGTTTGTTGAATACGCCGTATCATGTGCATGAATACGCCGTATTGGCAGAACTGACAATAATGTTTAAATTGCATAAAAATAAAGAACTGATAACGTCCAGACAATCAATACGCCATATGGTATGGAGCGGATACGCCGTATTGATGTCTGGGAAGACAGACTCGATAAAAATAAATAACAATATGGGTTGTCTCCCGGGAAGAACTTTTGTTAACAGCGAAGTCTTTAAGTTAGACTTATTTCTTCAGCTTCTCTTCATTCCATCTCATGCACGCTAATGTGCCCGCGTGTGAGCCATTCTTCCATCTCCGCATCTCAGACATATTCGGGCCCTAAGTTCAAGACCTCTTGTAGAAACTCTTGAGCTTTTGGTACGAGTGCGAGATCCTTTTCATCTTATCTTCTTCACTTACCTTCAGCAATGGTGGGATCTTGTTGCATTATTTATTAGTGTGGTGTTTAACCCTCGGATGTGATCGCACTATTCGGTAAGTTACACTTTCATTATCATTGTAAATGGTAATCATTCCATCGAACCGTTTTGCATTAATCCTAAATTCTCTCAAAACGGTTCTCCAAAAATAACATCGCCCATTCCTTCATCACGACAAGCATCCATATCTTCTAAAACTGCAAAATCTGTTAAGATGGAAAAGGTTCCAACAAAGATAGGTGTGTTCATTAAGGCTCCAACTACATTGTTTCCCTTGTATTCCATTTTGTCCTTCATTATAGAATTATAAAACTTTTTAGACATTACATTTACGTACAAGATAGGGAAAAAATTAGCGTGTAGAAATTTAAAACCGATCATGCAAGAGAACTTCAAGTTGTTGGCACAATCAATACGGATCTTCTTATCGTGGTCGCAATCATTAGGATAACCAGAAATTTTGCTAACCATTCTAGCATCATTCCTAGCTCTAAATTCCTCAAATACCTCACCTTCCTCAATGGTGGGCATTAAATCATCAACTTGATCTCTCCTAAGCTCTAATGTTACATTAAGATCATTTAGTTCTATGTAATCCCCAAAGAAAGGGTCTAATGATCTATTCAATACCAAAGTCTCTCCCGTTAGCCTAGCTTCTAAATCAAGTTCCATTCTTTCTCTTAAACCTAACATGTAAACCCTTTTAATTAAACTACTAGCAGGTTTAACACTTTTAAAAATTATTCTTTCTTCCCCAACTCTTAAAGTAATCTTCCTTTTGAAAACATCAATCTTATCATGGGCGGTAGACAAAAATAGTCTTCCGAGGATCAAGGGCACTTTGATATCCACGGGCATATCAAGAATTATAAAATCTACAAGGAAAAAATTTTTACCAATACCTACTAGCACGTTTTCAACAATTCCTTTTGGATATTTCATAGTCTTATCTGCTAATTCAACTGTCAACTTAGTGTGGGCTAATTCGCCTAATCCTAAGGTAAGGTAGGTCGAGAGAGGCATAACACTAACGCTAGTTCCTAAGTCAGAAAGGGCATTATCAAAGCAAACATTATTAATAAAACATGGTAAAGTGAAACTTCCTGGGTCTTTCTCCTTTCTGGGTATGGAATTATTGATATGTGAAGCTTTATAGTAAGCTTCCGAGAATTATGGTTAATATGATCCCTTCTTTTCTTCACAGTAGTAACCATTCAAACGACTTAGAAATGGAATTGTCATTTGTTTTGTCTCGTACATTAGTAACGGTTATGTCCAGTAGATACGGCGTATTGGGAGAATCCCATATGGCGTATCGGGTATAAATCAGCTTCAACAATAGTTGAAATCGACTAGACATGGTCTATCGGGTTAGTTTCAGTTGAGCTCATGTACAGTTCTGTTCAGTGGATACGACGTATTGGGAGGATCCCATACGGCGTATCGGGTATGAATCAGCTTCAACAATAGTTGAGATCGACTTGACATGGTCTCTTGGGTTAGTTTTAGTTGAGCTCGGTAAACATCCAAATCCTCTTTCCTGTAGGACCTTGCTCATTTGCCCAATTTGTATCTTCAAAGTTTTAATTGATGCTCATTGGTTCCTTATGGCAGCATCCATTGAAGCTCGGATCTTTTTGATCAAATTGGATGTCTCCTCATGTCTTTTTGCCGATTCGCTCATAAACTTGCTTAGGGTTTCTTCCATAGATTGTCTTCATTCTTGGTACGAAGGGTTTGCATTGTTTCTTTGGTAGAATCCCAAAGCAGTTGCTCTATATCATCCTCCTTGAAAAGGTGCACCAAATTGAGTGTAGTAAGCTTCTTTGTGGGTTTTCCCTTCTTCCTTGAGTGGACAATCTTTGGTGTATTCCTTGAGTGTAGTACTTCTGGTCCTTGATGTTCCATTGTGTTGTTTTTCGGAGTATTCGGCCATTTCTTGGATGGCTACTTTCGCATAAGCAGCAGTCTTTGATGGTATGGCTCCTCTTGAATCAAGAA
Organism: Tanacetum coccineum; assembly: GCA_026074375.1. Classification (NCBI taxonomy): domain Eukaryota; kingdom Viridiplantae; phylum Streptophyta; class Magnoliopsida; order Asterales; family Asteraceae; genus Tanacetum; species Tanacetum coccineum. The sequence goes on along the minus strand of BQNB010011443.1, from coordinate 78,863 downwards.
TTTGCCTGGTTAGGACATCTAATCCATTATAGAACAAGACTACTCCTGCATTTCTGTTAAATAGTGTTGAGGACACTTCATCAAGAGTTCTTTAAATCGCCCCCAAGCTTGATAGAGGTTATCATCTGGCTCTTGCTGAAAGTTATTGATCTCCTTCATTTTCTTTGCAGTACGAGCAAGTGGGCAATATTTGCTTAGAAACTTTGTTTCCAGATCTTCCCAAGTTGTAATCGAACCAGATGGTTTGTTTCTTAGCCAACGACTTGCGGCTCCAGTTAAGGACATAGGGAAGGCTCTAAGCATCACTTGGTCTATAGTAATATTAGGGATGTGGAACAAATCCATGATCTCAAGGACTTTCTCAATATGTTCGTTCGCATATTCATGATCCAAACTACTGAAAGTGTTGGTTCGTAGTTCCTTGAGAAATTGGCCTTTCAGTTCAAAATCATCCTTGTCCTCGATCTTAGGCCTAGCAACTCCCGATCCATATTCGGCTCGAGTTTTTCTCATGTATTGTTCCATAGTTTCCGCCATTGTTTCCGCAACTTCTTCCTCCGAATATTCTTCTTGGTCTGAAAATATATCGAAATTAGGCGATCTCGATTCGTCAAGACTTAGTGTCTTGAAGTGCTTCCTAGATGTTCGAAATTCTCGTTCCGGATCCTTAAAAGGTGTAAATAGTTCCTTAGTCAAACTTCTTGTCACGCACTACTTGAAACAATGGATAAACAATCAGTAGGATGGGCTCAGGAGAAAGAAAACACAGATATACGAAAATTGAATGCGAAAAACCAGATCTGTTACTGTATCAGTTACTCAATACGCCGTATTAATCTTTTTGAACAAATATGTTGTATTGGATAGAAAGTTGGATACGTCGTATGGCTCGTATCCAATGGAAGTAGGTACGCCGTATCGGTTTATCGACCAGAACAGTGTATTAGAGAAAACAATTAAAACACGCAAACAATTAAACACACAAATATACAAGCAAATATATAGAATATACAGAATTATACACTAATCTAAATTACACTAATCCTAAGGGTTAAATCTAATCTAATATTAAAAACCAAAATATCAAATAAAAATCAAGATTAATTTTCACTCTCCGACAACGGTGCCAAAAACTTATGGTGTTGTCGTGTATGTGTAATTTATGCTTTCAAGTTTTAAATTTATATTTTGCCGAATTTACCTAAAACAACACTTTTCACGGGCAGTGTACCCGATCGATGGGAGTTTTGTGGTAAGTATGGTGTCGATCACTAAGAGCGAGAAACACTTTTAATTTATTAATACTTTGGTTTTCTAATCTAAGTTAGTCTAATCTATATTAAATCTATGTTAATTCCTAAATCTAATGGATAAGGGGGTTTTCAGCCTGAGAGACTAGCACGGGTTTAGTGGTGTCTAAAATCAATTCAAGACACTAAAACACACGCAAGCAAATTAATAGAAGATAAAAGAGCGGTCTAGCCAAATATAAGAAAATTGTATTAACCATTATTAATCCAATCAGAACGTTGGTTTGTTTATTTAGTGCAATGATTACTTATCTCGAGGCGGCATATCATTCTTAAGACATAGGCGTTACTTCTTCCTAAGACCTAGACACGTAGAATTCTGTGACAATTAAGCGCATCCATATAAAGCATCCTTATTTGTTGATTATAATCTATCTTAGGTATTAAAACATTGGTGATCTTGTTAAACCCTAGCTCATAGAGACTTTATCCACTTACTGCTTAATGGCAATTCATACACTAGTAGTCCACTAACCAAGTCTTTGCCATATAATCGAGAACGTACTCGTTGATACCAAGGTTACCTTATGGTCCAACTATGCTCACAATCTAAGGGCAAAGATAGGTCGTTAACTGTGATCCTATTGGTCTAGATGTATAAATTATTATATAGCGAGCTATCTTGGCATTTAGATTACTTAGTATGTATCACTAGATCCAATTGAATGATAGGTCGCATACAAAAGCACGTAAACAAGTATAAATTGATAAACATAAACAAGCAATCAACTATAAATTAAGAATTCGAGATAAACAAACCAAACATTAAGATCTTCATAATAATGGCTAATACCCGAAGGTATTAGCCTTCAAACGTCATTATTATTACAAAAGTAATGATTTAGCCAAGGTAAACTAACTGAGTTAACGAATGATACCAAAAACTGAACGATTACAAGAGTATAAGAAATTACACGTTGTCTCCTATGAAATTAATCACGTTGCTCGACATCTTCTGCTCTTTTTCTCCTCTAAAAATCGACTTTTGTGGTTTAGGTATCGAGAATATGATTTAGCACACTTAAAACTCGTTTTTGAGTTTTCTATTTATAGGGTCTGGAATATGGTCGATACGGTGTATTCAAAGTCTTGGATATGGCGTATCAGGGGTTTCTTAGAGTAGGGACCATGTTTGATATCTTCCGGAATATTTTATTTCCATATAGCTTGAACACGGCGTATTTCCTTCTTCTGGATACGGCGTATTGGATCTTGTTTCCTTCGTGGTCTGTTGTGAGTGCAGGCATAGATACGCCGTATCTTCCTTGATGGATACGGCGTATTGGTTGTCAGAACAGTAATCTTTAAATATCTTCGTTTAAGTTCCAGAATGCGTGCCTTTTAGTTAATCTTCACCAAGTACTCCATAATTACTGCAATTCTTAAATACAAACGATTAAGTAACAATTCTTTGCAATAATTATAAAAAATGGGTTAATTACATGGGATAAATGATGCTATAAAATAGACGTTATTTGATGCCATCACGCCCCTTCATGCACTTCTCATATTATGTATTTTGCTTGAAGTGGTCCAACGCATCTTAACATTGGAGACAAGTATGACTTTTTGAACAGTATTCCTTTTTCCATAACATACTGGCTTATCTGCATCCAAAGAGTTCTAGCCTCGTTCTCATCTATTGGTTAGACTCCCTCTTCTAAGCATTTTATAATTGGAGTCATCCCGTTATCTTCTTCCTTCTCAACAATCGCGTTAACCTCCTGAGCATCCACCGACCTTCTATTCAAAACCTCTACTAAACTTCCTTTGTTAGATGGTTAAAAGCAACCAAGGCTAACTTGCTCAACACGTCTGCCTTCTGACTTTGGCTCTGGGGAATATTTTTGTTTGAAAATTTCTTGAAGAGAGATGCATGCTCTTTTCCTTCGGTCGGGTACTTTGTCATCCCCTCGCTGCTTGCCATGAACTCGTCGTTTAGTTGACAAGCTACCAGCTTCGAGTCTACCTTCACCTTCAGTGCTTGCACCTTCATCTTGTGTGCTATCCGAAGACCGACCAACAATGCCTCATATTCTGCCTAATTATTGGTACTTGAGAAGGTTAGTCGGATGGCGTAGGTGTACTCCGCACCGGAGGGATCAATCAGGACGAGCCCCGCCCCGACTGCTTTTAGACTTGATGCTCTGTCCGTATACAAGGTCCACTCTTTGAGACTCTCCTCGTCTTTCAGACTATATGTAACACCCCCAAAAATAGGTCGCAGCGGAATATGTTTTCGGGAGCGTTACTTCATAATACCATTACACAAGTCATGAGAGAACGACCTCTAACTGTGTCGTTTGAAAAGAAATCTAGAATTATTTAGACTCTAATGCACATCACATAAACCAAGCATCTAATTCACCTGAAAAAAACATACTTAAAAAGTGTCAACATAAAGTTGGTGAGTTCATAGGTTTTTGTAAGTAAAAATGTTGAACTACAGTTTTGTAAAGTATGTATGACCGTTTCAAATCCTTGTATGTTCCTCAAAAATGTATGTATGAATGTTGGAAATTTGAGAATTGTAAAGTATGCATGACCATTTAAATCTCCAAATAGTCACCAAATCGTATGTATGAGTGTTGTAATTCAAAAAGTTGTAAAATATGCATGACCATTTCAATCCACAAATAGTCACAAAAGTTATGTATGGTTGGACCACCATTGTTCAAAGTATGTATTACATCTTTATTCAAGGCAACGTAAATATTCATGTGTGTATAAAACAATGATTATGATTACTCTAAGTTCATGAAGCTGTTACGGAGACTCATATATATGCCACTTTATTCAAGGCACCGTAATTGTTCATGTTCATATTCTTGCCATGCTCTGACATGCTATAACGTTCGTTGGCTCGGTATTTTCGATACCAGTGATAGCTAATCATCCGAACGGGGCTGTCACACCCGAATAGATCTATTTTATAACATTCGCGCTTACCCTCCAGGTAATTCACAGTTCAATCCGCTTAAGCTAATCCGTAATCATTTGGGTAAAAGTAAAGTAATGTCCTTGTTTTCAAAAATGAGTGAAACAAGCAATGTATTTCGTCCCAAAATAAGTAATTGAGTATGCAGACCAGTTTGTAAAACGAATGCAAATGCACATGTAATGAATTCAAACCAATCATGTAAATGAGATTAGTAACAAGCATGTTCTCACCCCAAAAGTTCTAAAATATATTGTAAAACAGTAAAACATGAGGCTATAAACTCACCTTGTGTGAATGAATAATCCAAGTATAACAGAAAATGCGTCACGGTAATTACTGAATGCAACCTAATTAAATATAGGTCGTATAAGTACTAAGCACTTTGATTAACTAATGCCATATACAATTCTATATAGCTACATCACCATCTAATTGCATTTTTAAAATCATATTTATAAAGTAAAAACGTTTATAAATACCATGTTAGTAAAAACGACGTAACTTTCTCGTTTTAAGCCCGTTTTATACGTTCTTTACGTCCACGCTTTCGTATTAAGACTATGTATCAAAATATGATATTTTTATATTTCTAACCCTCTGATGAACAGTACTTTTTACTGTTCATAGACTTTTATAAAATTAGTCATCGTAAACCCGTACATGTCGTATTTTATTCGTTTTAGCACCGATTTTAGTGATTCTTTCGAGCACGTCTTCGTAATTAAAAGTTCTATCAACATATGATATTTTTCAAAAATATGTATCCGAGATAAATAGTGATTTTTACTGTTCATAGTTTATAAAATTATTTTTATAAACTTTAAACTTGCAAAATTCATAATTCCTTCGTTATTGATCCAAAAATTATGATTCTTAATGTTTTGGAATTCTAAAAATAAGTACTATCTGAGAAAAATAACCATTTTTATATATCAGAAGTTAAGAGTGAATGGTTTTTATAAGATTCCTTTTATAAACTCGTTTATTATCGCGTAACTTGTAAATGTCGTATCTCCTTCGTTATAAATCCATTTTTCGAGTTCTTTATATGCCTACGATCCTTGTAACAAGTAGTATTTTATTAAAATTATAAAATAAATAGGTTAAAATTCAAATTTGATCAGACCCTTTGAGGTTTTTGGTTAAAAACATGTTTAAACTTGATTTTGTAACTTTCTAGTTTAGTACACTTGTTACAAGTCCATTACAACCCTTAATATCACATGTCTTACATACTTAGGGTCCCTATGTCTACACACATATTATCATGAACTTTTATAAATACACTTTTTAGGTAACTTGTTTATATACACTTTTTATACATAAACCACACTTGTACAATACTTATACTTCCATTATAACATGATATTTACATCTATATAACATATGTAAAAGTATATTATACCATGATTACAAGTAAAATCCATTTTTCATGTAGATAAGTTTCCTAAATGGTGATTTACTATATAAACATCATATATGCATAAAATCATGAAAGTAAAGAGATTAAGGTTTTTAGATAACCTTAATATGAGGTAGGATGATGAATAATATGATCTAAACCCTTGTTTAGCAAACACACCCTAGCTTTCAACACTTTGAAAACCCTCAATCCAAGAAAACCCTAATCTTGAACCTTCTTGTTTTAACACTTGTAAACCCTAAATCAAACATTCTAAACACCTTTGGATATCTTAGATATGTTGTAGGAATGCTTGTATGTGTTGTAAGTAAATTTTGTATGGATTATTTGTGTTGTTTGTGTGTAGCCATGGGATATGAGGAGAGAAAAGAGCCGAGTAGGTTTACTCGTTAGCTTCTCTAGCACACATCACGTCCTCTTCTTAATCTAAGGTAGCTATAGGACCCTTGTAAGTCACTCACGCACTTTGCAATTCATAGTTTATTGTTCGTTGATTTCTAGACTTGTGTCAGCGACCCATTTAGGGTTCACGCACCTATATATGTACATGTTATTACTTGTTGCTGGTGCATCGACCTACCTAAAACGCATGTACAATGATGGATTATGTCAATCTAGGGGCTTAAGTCGCCCCTATTTATATGAAAAAACTTAGACCTAGACGTAGACGTTAAACAATATAACATTATACACAAAAATGGTAAGAAAACTGGTTACGTTGAAACTTTCTTGTAAACACCGACATGAAGACTAAGGAATGTGTAGGCAACCTTATCTAGTGTGTGCATGTAGCGAACACGACCCTATGCATGCAAAATAAGCTCACATTTGGTATACTAGCTCTGTGTTAAACGGTCGTCTGAGAGGTCCTAGAACAATTAACGGGGCCATAATGGCTTCGTTTAAAACCACGCAGCCCACAATCGTGCCCCAACAGGAGCCCAACAGTGGAGACCTTAGCTTAGCTCTACGAGCTTATTAAGGCGACTTACGAGCTATTGAAAAACTTATATAGGCCCCTTATACCCTTTAAAACCGACCATACGAACCTTAATGGGACTTGGTACTAATTATCAGTAATGGTTTGTTGGGCAACGGAGCCAAATAAACTCAAAAATAAGCTCATCCTATAGGAAGATTATCAATATAGCCCAAACAGCTTAGCAAACTTAAATAGCTTAAACGAATGCATTTGTACTACTCAGGACTAACTATAAATATTACCAGTTAGTAATGCACTATAAATCTACCAGTAGTAAACAATATATATTTACCTACCCGTATAATGACAATATTATTCTACCAGGAGTAAATTAATATGCTACCAGTAGAATGGGACCATATATCTTACCTGTAGTACACCATTTAGTTCCTACAGTATTAATGGTCAATATTATTCTACCTGGAGTAAACTAAGATGTACCAGTAGTAATGAACTATATCTTACCAGCTAAGTAACCATTATTGTACTACCAGTACTAATGACAATTTTATTCTACCAGGAGTAAACTAATATGGCTACCAGTAGTAAAGACTATATATACCAGTAGTAACTTATAAAGACCTAATTTCATTTTTTGATAATTTAAAGGACTAATTATGTCAATTATCAAAACTAAAGGGTTTAACAGTGTAAATGTTTATTATTTTATAAAACTTAAGGACTAAAGTGAATATCTAGAAAGCTTAAGGGTCTATTGTGATCAAAAGTAAAGTATAGAACGAATTTAAAGAATCTGGTTCGAATATTATTGTATTCAGACATTAAAACGGGCTGAATTTACGAATTAATAAATTGTATATTCATTTAAGCGAAAAGTATATCACGTTTTCCCAAGAGCATCAAACAATTTTCAAATACATTAAACACGTAAACCACCACACAAGTGTTGATAACAGCATTTATATAATACCTAGCAAATTATACATCGAGTCTTTAGCCTAACTTGTAGACTAAGATGGCGTATTTATTGGTATTTGACGGTGTGGTTATACTTGGATATTATTATCAATTTCAGAGGGATATTCACTCAGGTGAGTTTCATAGCCCATGTTTTAATGTATTATTTAAATGATTTACATCTTGGGAGGTCGAGGAACATGCTTTGTTTTACAAATTGGACGCAAGTGTACATTTTATACTATGATTACGTGTTTGCCTAAGTAGCGATAACCATTGAGCCCGTTATCTTGAACTGTTTTTGCATTGTGTTGTTTGGGAACTGCATTTGTGTGAAGCGCGAAATGTTATTTGATAGATCTATTCGGATTGACAAATCACCGTATCGGGTGAATAGCTATCACCGGGACGAACGTGTATTCATAGCATGTTGAATTTGGGATGTTTCGGGTTAGAACATCATTCATGGGCAATTACTGGCAATTTATTTGCATTCATACATGTCAAGCTTCGGTGTCATGAGCTTAGGAAAACAAAATCACTTTTTTTATGATGCTTGCATGTGTTGCTAAATCATACACTTGGAAATCTTGCGGTCCTACCATTTATTCATATAAACCTATGAATTCACAAACTTTATGTTGATGTTTTAAGCATGTTTTTCAGGTCAATAAGACACGAGGTGCGATGATACATTGGAAGTCAATAATCGAATAGTCAACACTTAAGATTTGGGGTCTTATTATATTTTGGGGACAATTGTTATAAACCGGAATCTTTATTTATATTGTTGAACATTTTGAAGCCATGGGCTCATGTAACAAACAAGTAATTTGTTAATCCAATGTATCTTTTTCAAACGACACGTTTAGTGGTCGTTCTCATATCTTGTGCTATTGATCCATAAATGTAACGCCCTCGGATATTCAACATTCCGCTGCGTGCTCAGATTTGAGGGTGTTACAGATTGGTATCAGAGCCAAGGTTATAGAGAACCAGGTCAAAAGGTTTTGTCTGGGCTATAACCACTTTCACAAATGGGATTTGCGAGGGACATACATGCATTACTTGTTTACATCTAGCGCATATATGCTTACATGACATGCATTGCCTTAGCATTATTAGGGTACTAAGTGCTTACATGATTGATATACGTATATATAAATGATATTACGTATATTACTATAAGATCTTTATTATTAAAGCTTACAGACATATCATATCGATCCCTTCCTATAAGTAATACTTATATAAGTTATTTTGCTTTTTGCAGTAATCATGTCTTCTGCAACATCTGTTGTTACCTACCCTTCCGTCTACACCGACTCTGAGCCCGGCAGAGCCTTCTGGGGAGCCGATTGATGAGAGGTAATCATGACGGGATATGGGACATTCCACGGGTCATCGTATTAGGATACGACGGACTCCCGATACAGCCAGTAGCAACACCATCACCGGATTACATACCAGGCCCAGAGGATCCACATACATCGCCAGTTCCTCTGGACGAGGATGAGCGTGAGCCTATGTTCGTACAGGCACAGGATCCTGACTACGTGACAGAGCCTATATACCTTGAGTATATACCGTTAGAGGATGAGCATAAGTTTTCGGCTGAGGAGCAGCCATTACCCCCTGTTGATTCACCTACTGCCTGATCACCCCGGATATGTTACTTGTGAGTAGGATCCCTGAGGAGGTCCAGAGGAGTACGAGGATGATGAGACAGAGGATGGTCCGGTTGACTATCCTATGGACGGAGGAGATGATGAGATGATGATGATGCGGCGTTCATCTAGGGATAACGCCAATGATGAGGATGAGGATGATGAGGGCAACGAGGAGAAGGGCAGAAGGAGGAGGAGGAGCACTTGCTCCTGCTGACTCTACTAACCGTTATTACCTGCTGCATTGATGAAAGCCTGTTTTCCCACCTGAGGGACGAGCCTGATTATACACCACCCTCACTGAATTATAATGGGGCTTAGGATTACCGTCCGACCCCAAACTTCTATATCCCTTCCACCAGAGGCAGAGGTTGAGAGACTTCTGACCATGACTACTCCATCACCATCATCACTTGCCTCACTATCACCACCCTCTGCAGGGGAGCGCCTTGCTAGGTGCACGGCCCCACATGCACATTCACCACCTTTACCACCATCATCTGGGTGTCCAACCTAAATCCAGACACTCAGGATAGCATCCACTCAGGCTCTCATTGATGCAGTCACTGCCACATTACCATCACCTTCACAAACACTACTACCACCATCTCTATACATACCACCACCTGTTGACCGTAGGGATGAACATTCCCGAAGTTGCTGAGCTAGCCTCCCACCGAAAGTAGGTTTTTATATGGCTATTATAGGCTCCAGATATGAGATCGGAGAGAGTTCTACTGCTAGACCTACCAGAGGTCAAGGGATAGATTATGGATTTGTTAGCACGGTAGATGCTGAAGAGAGGCGACAGGGGATTAGAGATGTTGGGTACGGGATTAGGGATACTTGGGTAGATCCGGCAGAGGCAGTTTTAGAGATAGCACATATGACCGTGGGGAGAGGATCAAATACTTGGGTCACAGTGCTTGCTGTGCTCCAAAGTAATGAGCGTGAATACACAGGACTATGTATGCTTTACTAATAGAGATGCTCAGGATAGTAAGGTCTCAGTTTATCACAGAAGTCGATATGGACTCGAGCGGGGTCGATTTACTTATAAGGGGATCTCTGCCCAAATGCACCAAGTGCCATCTTCACCACAATGGCCCGTGCACCCAGAGATGCCACAAGTGCAACAAAATAGGGCACTTTGCTCGCGAATTGCAGAGGAAATACTGATAACACAAAGGTTTGCTAACACTCAGATAGGGCAATAGGCAAGCCTCCCAAAGGAAATGGTTGTCTTTGAGTGTGAGCACCAGGACATTTCAAGAGAGATGTCCGAGCTGAAGAATTAAGAAGGAGGAAATGGAATTGCAAAGGTGGGTTTATGCAGTTTGGGAACGCAGAAAAGAGGGGAAATGCACCGGGGAGGGAAACCATGATGCCAATTGTCGTCACGGGGTAGTCCTCTTAAATAACCACTATGCATCTATCTTGTTCGACACTGGTGCCGATAGAAGTTTTATATCCACTACATTTAGTTCCTTGATAAACATCGCCCCAACTCCATTAGAAAATTGTTATGAGGTCGAATTAGCTGATGGGAAATTAGTCGAGATAGACACTATTATACGAGGTTGCACCTTAAATTTCTTAGGCCATCCGTTGCTAAAATGAACATAGATAATGTTCGTTGAAACTTGGGGTTAAGTTTCGCTGTCATTAATCGGTCATGGACTGGTTAAGGAATATGTCACGTCGTGATTGTCGTGCGATGAGGAAACTTGGTTCAAATTCCCTATGGGAAGTGAAACTTTTGACTTTGTGTGGCAAAGAAGTAGCAACGGACGAGAATTCCGGTTGAAGTTATCTCTTGTTTTCAAAAAGCTCAAGAGTGCATGGCCAAAGCGATGCCAGGGTCTTTTTGCATGACGGATATCGCCAAGAAAAGTGAGGACAAGTCTCGAAAGAAAAACAGATAAAGACGTACCAATCGTCCGTTTCTCCGATATTTTCATGAAGTATTTCCGAGGACTTCCAGGTCTTCCTCCAGCTCGCCCTAGTGGACCTCATTCCAAATCGACTACTTAATCTCCACGCGAGCCGCCCCCACCCGCTCTACCCCTCCCACCCCCCCCCTAGCCTCAGAGCACCGTACTCGGCATGCCCCCGCCCCCTCTCTCCCACCGAAGTATGAAGGAATAATCAGAACAATTACAAGAACTTTTGACAAGGATTCATAAGCCTAGTTCCTCACCTTGGGGAGCCCTGGTCTTATTTGTCAAAAAGAAGGACGGGTCATTCAGGATGTGCCAGACTACCGTGAGTTAAATAAACTGACAGTGAAGAATCGTTATCCACTCCCAAGGATCGACGATTTGTTTGATCAACTTCAAGGATCCAATATTTATTCGAATATAGATCTGAGATCAGGATATCACTAGCTTAGAGTACGAGAGCAAGACATTCCAAGGACGGCATTTCGAACCGGTATGGTCCATTTACGAGAATTTTTCCAGGTTATGTCCATTCGGTCTTGACAAACGCAACTGTGGTATTCATGGACCTTATGAACCGAGTGTGCATAAGCCCTTCTGACTTGGTTAAGTTCGTAACCTTGTCTTTCATCGATGACCAGACTTATTATTCAAAGACGGAAAAGATGAGCATGGAAGGAAATACACCTTAAGCAATTTTGGGAAATTGCTTAAGAAAGAGAAAGAAGTTGTATGCAAAGTTTTCAAAATGTGAATTTTGGATTCGAAGGTTTACAATTCTCTCGAAATTGTCATGTCATTGCTAGTAGAGGCATACATGTGGACTCTAGCCAAGAAGAGTCTATCACATGGATTTGGGCATCTCCTAGACACCAACAGAAAATCGCCAATTTCTAGGTCATTGCGGTTACTATCGAATGTTATGAAGGATTTTCGAGATTGCTAAGTCAAAAGACGAAACTTACTATAAAGGAATCATGTTCGCCTAGGGAGAAAGGAAGATTAACGCTACTTTTTAGTTAATAAAGCAGAAGCTGTGCAGTGCACCAATTCTGGATTTACCTGAGGGGAGCGAAGACTTTGTGGTCTACTGTGATGCGTCACACAAGGGTTTAGGTGCTGTGCTAATGCAGAGAGAGAAAGTGATTGCCTATGCTTCTCGACAACTAAAAGTTCACGAGAAGAACTACACCACTCATGATTTAGAGCTTGGGTCGGTAGTGTTTGCCTTAAAGATATGGAGACACTATCTATACGGAACCAGATGCACCGTGTTCACCGACCATAAAAGCCTACAACACATTCTCGATCAGAAGGAGCTTAACATGAGACAACGCCGTTGGCTGGAATTACTGAGTGACTACGATTGTGATATTCGTTATCATCCAGGGAAAGCAAACGTAGTGGCCGATGCGCTGGAGCAGTAAGGTCCCCGCCACTTTCCCTCCCCTATAACTTCCCCTCCCACTATTCTTTTACGGGTTGAGCCACTGTGGGTTCGCGCCTTAGTTATGACAATTGGTTTGGTTTCCCCATTATGAATATTAGAAGCTCTAGTCGAAGCCTAGAAACCCGAGTAATCTCTTGTGATCTGAAGTTGAGGCGGTATAATCCGAGGGGGGATATACCCAAGGAAGGTGAACAGTGTGCGTGGAACACTATGTTTACACGGATAGGGAGTTGGATTACTTGATATGGAGATTAAGGATCCGTGATTATGCACGAATCCTACAAGTCAAAATATTCTATCCATCCCGGTTCCGAAAAGATGTACCAAGATGTGAAGAAATTATATTGGTGGCCAAACATGAAGGCTGACATCGCCACGTATGTTAGCAAATGCCTGACATGTGCAAGGGTTAAGGCCAAACATCAAAGGCCATCGGGATTGCTAGTACAACCAGAAATACCCAAGTGGAAGTGGTATAATATCACGATGGATTTTATCACCAAACTTCCTAGATCGTCACAAGGTTTCGACACCATCTGAGTGATTATGGATCGACTTACAAAATCTACCCACTTCTTGCCAATAAGAGAGAATGATCCATTGGACAAGTTGGCAAGGTTGTACCTGAATAGAATAGTGGCAAGACATGGAATACCTGCCTCAATTATTTGTGATCGTGACGGAAGATTCACTTCAAATTTCTGGAGATCATTTCAGAAAGCTTTGGGTACAGATATTAGTATGAGCACTGCGTTATTATCAGAACTGACTGGCAGAGCGAGAGAACCATTCCTTCAATAAACTTCTAGGAGACATGCTACGGGCTTGCCGTTGATCAATTTTGGCAAGGGCTGGGTTAAAGCATTGCCATTGGCGATTTTCCATTACAACAACAGTTATCACGCTAGCATAAAGGCTGCCCCTTATGAGGCACTGTATAGTCGAAAATGTTGATCACCGGTGTGCTGGGCCGAGGTTGGGGAAGCCCAACTGACTGGCCCGGAATGAATCCAAGAAACAATGGAAAAGATCATCCTGATCAAGCAAAAGATGCAAGCCACACATGATCGACAAAAGAGCTACGCTGATCGGAAACGAAAGCCGATGGAGTTCAAGATTGGGGATAGAGTTATGTTCAAGGTCTCGCCGTGGAAAGGGGTCGTACGGTTCGGTAAGCGGGGCAAGCGGAACCTGAGATATGTCAGACCGTTCAAGGTGTTAGCAAAAGTTGGGAAAGTTGCCTACATGCTGGAACTTCCTCAAGAGTTAAGCAGAGTTCACCATACTTTTCATGTGTCAAATCTGAAGAAATGTTACGCTGACGAACCATTAGTCATGCCGTTAGAAGGAATTCATGTTGACGATAAGCTCCAGTTTGTGGAAAAGCCCGTTGAAATTATGGAACGGGAGATCAAACGATTGAAGCAAAGCTGGATACCATTGGTTAAGGTTCGCTGGAACTATAGGCGGGGCCCTGAGTTCACCTGGGAACGTGAAGATTCGTTCAAACAAAAATACCCACAACTCTTCACAAACAGTGGCATCGTCAATTCATCTACAAGGTCTTTTGATTTGAGGACAAAGCTCTTTTAACGGGTGGAGACTGTAACATTTCTCAAATTCAGGTCATTTTACGACTCCTATTACTAGTCACTATTTATTTTAGTCCGATACGCGTTTACTTTTAATACTTACTTTTAAGCTAATCCCGTAGACTAGAATTAATCATTTAAGGGAATACGGTTATCAAAAATTAAATTAACGGTTTACATCAACCAAGTAAGAAAATAATTATTAAAATAAAAAGTTAACAATCGAATAATTATGTACTTGAGTATTGTTATATTTTATTGGTCACGTAAAAAAGGGTTACGTTTCGACAATTAAAACCACACCCTGAAAGACCTAAACTTATCTAGATCAAACCAATACCCGCTTTTAAAACCTTAACACAAAAATTTAATCAATTTTGTGCATATAACCCACTAGGGGTCGGTTAGGGGTCCAAAACAAGTAGGAAATCTTTCTAATGATCCTTACAAGTACTAGTACTTCATCTAACTCATTAATACTTGTCCTAATGGTCTCCTAATTAGTCATTTACACATTTGGTTAAGAAAATCCATTGTGCCTCTTGATTTCCTTTGTGACGCGGCCGTATCGCATGACCTAGGAAACGACACACAAATCCAATAAGATTTGCTAGCTAAGCCAAATCTTGATACATCTGAGAGTAATTAAAGATATGGTACTAAGATGGTTTAGTAAAAAAACCATGTGTTAGCAACTAGGAAACTCAAAAACCACCTCCTAAGGCATAAATTTGGTTCGGTCTGTGGGTGTGGTTTGTGAAAACCAAGAGAGCTAACTAGCTTTTCATCCTATAAATAATATTCACTAGCTCACTTAACACATTTCCAAACTCCTCTCATTACTTTCTTCTCTGCATTCGGATCTCAAAACGCAACTATACACTCCCTATTTGTCACTTTTTGAGACAGACACAAGCTAAGGGATATTACAACGAGTGCACAAGGGGTCTACGAGCTAAGGGCTAGCACACATCACGTCCACTTCTCAATCTAAGAGCTATAGGACCCTTGTAAGTCAATTCACGGACACTTTGCAATTTCATAGTTAATTCGTCCGCTTGATTTCTAGACTTGGTCGCCGAACCATATAGGGTTCAGCACCTATATATGTATATGTTATACTTGTGTGGTGCAAAGACCTAACTAAAACGCATGTACAAAGATGGATTATGTCAATCTAGGGGCTTAAGTGCCCTATTTATATGAAAAACTTAGACCTAGACGTAAACAATATACATTATACACAAAATGGTAAGAAAACTATACGTGAACTTTCTTGTAAACACGACATGAAGACTAAGGAATGTGTAGGCAACCTTATCTAGCATGTGCATGTGGGAACACGCCACTTATGCATGCAATAGCTCATTTTGGTGTATACTAGCTCGTTAACGGTGTCTTAAGAGGTACTAGAACACTTAACGGGCCACTAATGGCTTCGTTTAACCCACGCAGCCCACACTCGGGCCCAACAGGCCCAATGACTATATTTACCAGTAGTAACCACTATAGTAGTAACCACTATATTTACCAGTACTAATGGCATTATTATTCTACCAGGAGTTTCCTAATATGTACAGTAGTAAATGTCTATAATTTACCAGTGTTAACCATTATAGTACTTACCAGTACTAATGACAATATTATTCTACCAGGAGTAACTAATATGCTACCAGTAGTAATGACTATATCTACCAGTAGTAACCATTATAGTACTACCAGTACTAATGACAATATTATTCTACCAGGAGTAACTAATATGCTACCAGTAGTAATGACTATATCTACCAGTAGTAACTATAAAGACCTAAATTTCATTTTTGTAAACTTAAAGGACTAATTATGTAATTATCAAAACTAAAGGGTTTACAGTGTAAATGTTTATATTTTATAAACCTAGGGACTAAAGTGTAATATCTAGAAGCTTAAGGGTATATTTGTGATCAAAAGTGAAATAATAAAACGCTTAAAAGAATCGACTCGAATAGTATTGTTTTCGGACATTAAACGGGTAAATTATTGACTTAATAATTAAGTATTTCTTATTAAAGAAAGTTTATTCCGTTTTCCCAAGAGTCCATAAAACAATTCTCAAATTCATTAAAACGTACACTACCACACAAGTGATAACAGCATATATAAACTACCAAATTATATAAATCGAGTCTTTGCCTAACTTGTAGATAAGACTGGCCTATTTCTTAGGTTTCGCGGTGTGGTTCATACTTGGATATCTTATATCAATTTAAAGGACTATTCAATTCAGGTGAGTTCATAGCCCCATGTTTTTAATGTTTATTTAAAATGATTACATCTTTGGGGTGAGGAAGAACATGCTATTGTTTTACAAATTGGCGCAGAGTGAACATTTTATACAACGATTACGAGTTTGCCTAAGTAGCGATAACCATTGAGACCATTATCATGAAACTGTTAGTTGCATAAGTTGTAGTTGGGAAAACTGCCATTGTGTAGCTGCGAATGTTATTCATTAGATCTATTCGGGATTGACAATACCCGTTCGTGCTGTGACTAGCTATCACTGGGAACGAACGTTATAACATGTCGAATTTGGGATGTTTCGGGTTAGAACATCATTCATGGGCATTACTGGCAATTTATTGCATTCATACATTGTCAGCTTCTGGTGTCATGTGCTTAGGAAACAAAATCATTTTTTTATGTGCTTGCATGTGTGGCTAAATCATACACTTGGAAAGTCTTGCGGTGTTTCCTACCATTTATTCTTTACATAACCTATGAATCACAAAATTTATGTTGATGTTTTAGAAATGTTGTGTGTGTCGGGTCAATAAGACACGAGAGTGCGATGATAATTGGAAGTCCAATAATTCGAATAGTCAACACTTAAAAGATTTGGGTGGTCTTATATATTTTGGGGACAATTGTTATAAACCGGAATCTTTATTTATAAATGTTGAATTTTTGAAGCCCATCTGGGCTCATGTAAACAACAAAGTAATTTGTTTAATCCAATGTATCTTTTTCAAACGACACGTTTAGTGGTCGTTCTCATATCTTGTGTATTAGATCACATAAATGTAATGCCCTCGGGATATTCAACCATTGTCCGCTTGCTAGTGCTCAGATTTTAGGGTTGTGTGTTTATGAAGGAGAATAGTTGATTTTTTAACTGTTCATAGTTTATAACAATTATTATTTATAAACCTTCTTAATTATCGTAAAACCTGCGAAAATTCATAAAACTCCTTCATTTATTGATAAAATAATTATTGATTCTTAATATTTCTGGAATCCTAAAAATATGTACTATCTGAGAAAAATTGTGTGTGTGCTTATATATCAGAAGGTTATTTTGTAACTTGTCTTTATGAAAATTTCATTTATAAAATCGTTTATTATCGTAAATTATAACTTGTTTAAACTAGTATCTCCTTGTTATAAAGCGGGGATTGTTGTATTTCTTACCTTTTTGTACTTTCTCTCAAAAATGGTGTGTGTGTTGTTTTTATAAAAATATAAAATGGATGCTTTATTTTTCGAATTCTAACAGAAGGTTTTGATATTTTTGGTAAAAATGTGTTTAAACTAGTTTTTATAACTTTTTAGTTTAACCACTTTGTTACAAGTCCATTACAACAACTTATATCACATGTTTTACATTCTTAGGGTCCCTAGTCCATGATGTATCTATAATATTGTTCATGAATCAAAAGATTCCATAAGTCTACATAATTATTGTTCATGAAATTTTTTTAAATACACTTTTTAGGACAACTTGTTTATATCACTTGTTTTATACATAAACAAAATTGTAATTACTTTTACTTCCCACTTATTACATGATCATTACCAATCCTATAACAATTATGGAAAAGTTACCAAATCATAAACCAAAGTGTAAAAATCTTATTTTTACAAGTAAAATAAGTTCCTAGATGGTTATTAACTATACAAACATTATATATGCATAAAATCATAAAAGTAAAGAGATTAGGGTTTTTAGGTAACCTTAATATGAAGTAAGATGATGAATAACATGATCTAAACCCTTGTTTAGAAAACAAACCCTAGCTTTCAAGTCTTAGAAAACCCTAAATCCAAGTAAACCCTAATCTTGAACCTTCTTGCTTAATCACTTGTAAACCTTAAACCAAACCTTCTAAACACCTTAGAATATCTTAGATATGTTGTATGAACACTTGTGTATGTTGTAAAATAAAATTTGTATGGATGGTTTATATATGACTAGTCCAAGTTACTAGTTGATGGCACTATTGGAAGTCTTAAGACAAGATGAGCAATATAAGGAAGTCTTGGTCAAATAAACATAAAAGTCTTTAAGGTATTATGAGCTTATGTTGTACAAGTCTTGACTAAGTATTTGTGTGCTCTTGGTTCCCCCATATGGGAGTTATTCCACGAAATTTAGGAAGGGGGAGGAAGTACTAGATGATTTTTGGTCTTATACAAAATACCTTGCATTATATTAAAGCTACAAGTTGTAGTTTACATGTATAAAGATATTACTTGCAATTTGTAAGTCTTGGTTGATTTCTTTTATGATAAATTCAACCAATGTGATAACAATGGTGATGTTTAATAAAACTTTGAGCATTGGGTATAAAAATGGGTATTTGTTGAAGCGTAGAAAAGTTTTGGTGGTTCCAGGTATGCCTAAACGTATTTTATCGCGAAACATAAACACTTTACGTAACCAATAAAATAAAATGTGCAAAGATAATAATTATCCTCCAAATAATTATCTAACACTTGCTTGACGTTAACATTTAATTGTTTGATGCCCGCTTACGTTGAATGATCATTTTTAGCTTACGCGATTTAACTTAATAATTAGAATTAAAAGCAAACGCGTACAAGAATAAAAATAAATAGTGAATTATATGACATCGTCAGTGACCCTCAAACACGGGGTGTTATAGTCTTCCTCCATTAAATGAGCCTTGTCCTCAAGGCTTACGATGCGGCACTTGACGACGGTGTGGATATTTCTTCCTGAATTGGTCTTCACGTTCCCATGTGAACTCAGGACCTCTCCTAGAGCCCCATCGAACCTTGATAATTGGGATACGGCTTTGCTTCAACCATTTGACTTCTCGATCCATGATTTCTATGGGTTCTTCCACAAAATGAAGCTTGTCATCAATGTGGTGTCCATCCAACAGAACGGCCAATCGTTCGTCGGCATAACACTTCTTCAAGTTGGATATATGAAATGTATTGTGAACCCTGCTCAACTCTTGAGGCAGCTCAAGCTTGTAAGCAATGGCTCCAACCTTAGACAACATATGGAAAGGTCTAACATATCTGGGGGTTTAACCTCCCTCGTTTGCCAAAACGTACTACTCCTTTCCAAGGCGAAACCTTAAGCATCACTCTATCTCTAACTTCTCCTTCGGTATATCCTTCCTGATCATACCTCCTACATCTTCGTGTTTGAGATTCTCTGGTTTCTGTGCTCCAGTCTGAGCATTCAAGATTTGTTTAGGAAGATCCAAGCCAATAGTCATAACTAAGGCTCGAACTCTTAATGGTTTAATCCGCTCTTTCCTGCTCAAAGCATCAGTAACAACATTTGCTTTTCCCGGATGATAACGAATTTATGTCTATGGTGATGTCGTAACTACTAAGCTCTATGGTATTACGTAGACGTTGTAAATGGTGTATTGGTATATTCCTTAAATGACGAGTAAACTTGTTAGTGGATCGTCCTAGGGTGACTAGGGATGCGTCTTGACTTTTGGACATGGGATTTTGTATACAATGATGTCGACCTTATATAATAAGGTGGTATAAGAGTTTACTTAGTTATTATGATTGTTAGTTTGGTTCCTCGTGATAGATACGTTTTATGAATACGCGCACAAAACTTGATAGAAAATTGTTTCTTGAAAAGAAGTTTTAAGGTGACTACTCTCAGCATGGCATGGTCCTTCCTGAATTATACATAGTTGATCAGGCCATGTATAATTGAGGACTAACGATGCATTGCTCATTTTCGTTAAAATAGCGTTATGATTTCATGATATTTGTGAGAGTATTTTGTAAGAGTAAATAAGTAATCTAAGTTAATATTGACGAAATTTTCATAATACGATGATTTGATAGATAGTGGGTTTCATTGGTTTCCCTTGAAAGTACTACATGGTTTTCTTGATACTACAACTTCCAATACAAGCTAATGCATAATTCCTAAAACAAGGTATCTATGGGCGACGTCCGAGCTGACTGGTGACTAACTCCTGGAGCTTCCTGAGGTTCTTTCAGTCCTATCGCTGTGACTCCTGAACTGAAGCCAACTGCCGCTCCATCTCCATACGAGTCCTTTTCTCCTGGCTACGAGTAATCGTCTTGATAGCCTCCATGGTCTTAATCTTACCACGCAGAGAAGCATTCTCTGCTTTGACCATGCCCATCCTGAACCTCAAAGTACTCATATCCTCCTCTATAGGCACCCCTTGCAAATGCTCAAGAATGCCTAGTATAACCTCCTCGTGTTGGGCTTGTGTCCTCACAACGGCTGCTGCAGGAAAAGCAACTGCAACGACGGGCTCTGGGTGAATGATATCCACTCTGATATCGATCGGGTCCTCGAGATTCTCCTCAGCAGAGACAGGAATAGTAGGTGCAGCCATATCCTGCACAAGCAAAAGTTTATATAAATCGCCTTTATATAAACCATGCAGGATGCGTACAGTATGGAAAGTAAACATGATGCAAGATGATGCCTGGTGAATGAATAATGCACTCATGGCAAGGATGAAACTGTGTCATGGCGAAATGGAATGCATTATGGTATGAATGGATGATGATAAGATATTGTATTTGATAGCTTAATGTTTAGGTAGCGTTTAGGACCTACGAGCTTATAGTACTACCTTGCCTTAAGATATGTTCTAGTATTTATATAAATAATCCTTATATAAATAATTGTAGATTATGTGTGAAAGAATGTAAACACATCTTTGTATATATAAGCAAGACCCTCATAGTAATATACGTACTATAATATAAATACATATATGAATCATGTAAGCATCTAGTATGACCAACTAATGCAACAAACAGTGTGTGTATGTCCCGTTAAAACCCTTTTAAAAATGTGATCGTTGAAAATGGTTATAGTCTAGGTAAGATATGCAACCTAGTTCTTTATAACCTTGGCTCTGATTACCAATCTGTAACACCCCCAAAAATAGGTCGCAGCGGAATATGTTTTCGGGAGCGTTACTTCATAATACCATTGCACAAGTCATGAGAGAATGACCTCTAACTGTGTTATTTGAAAAGAAACTTTGAATTATTTAGACTCCAATGCACATCGCATAAGCCAAGCATCTAATTCACCTGAGAAAAAACATGCTTTAAAATTATCAACATAAAGTTGGTGAGTTCATAGGTTTTTGTAAGTATAAATGTTGAACCACAGTTTTGTAAAGTATGTATGACCGTTTCAAATCCTTGTATGTTCCTCAAAAATGTATGTATGAATGTTGGAAATTTGAGAGTTGTAAAGTATGCATGACCATTTAAATCTCTAAATAGTCACCAAATCGTATGTATAAGTGTTATAATTCAAAGAGTTGTAAAATATGCATGACCATTTCAATCCCCAAATAGTCACAAAAGTTATGTATGGTTGGACCACCATTGATCAAAGTATGTATTACCACTTTATTCAAGGCAACGTAAATATTCATATGTGTATAAAACAATGATTATGATTACTCTAAGTTCATGAAGTTGTTACATAGACTCGTATATATGTCACTTTATTCAAGGCACCGTAATTGTTCATGTTCATATTCTTGCCATGCTCCGACATTCTATAACGTTCGTTAGCTCGGTAGTTTCGACAACAGTGATAGCTAATCACCCGAACGGGGCAGTCACACCCGTATAGATCTATTTTATAACATTCGCGCTTACCCTCTAGGTAATTCACAGTTCAATCCGCTTAAGCTAATCCGTAATCATTTGGGTATAAGTAAAGTAATGTCGTTGTTTTCAAAAATGAGTGAAACAAGCAATGTATTTCGTCTCAAAATAAGTAATTGAGTATACAGACCAGTTTGTAAAACGAATGCAAATGCACATGTAATGAATTCAAACCAATCATGTAAATGAGATTAGTAACAAGCATGTTCACACCCCAAAAGTACTAAAATATATTGTAAAACAGTAAAACATGAGGCTATAAACTCACCTTGAGTGAATGAATAATCCAAGTATAACAGAAAATGCGTCACGGTAATGACTGAATGCAACCTAATTAAATATAGGTCGTATAAGTACTAAGAACTTTGATTAACTAATGCCATATACAATTCTATATAGCTACATCACCATCTAATTGCATTTTTAAAATCATATTTATAAAGTAAAAACGTTTATAAATACCACGTTAGTAAAAACGACGTAACTTTCTCGTTTTAAGCCCGTTTTGTACGTTCTTTACGTCCACGCTTTCGTATTAAGACAATGTATCAAAACATGACATTTTTATATTTCTAACCCTCTGATGAACAGTACTTTTACTGTTCATGGACTTTTATAAAATTAGTCGTCGTAAACCCGTAAATGTCGTATTTTATTCGTTTTAGCTCCGATTTTAGTGATTCTTTCGAGCACGTCTTCGTAATTAAAAGTTCTATCAACATATGATATTTTTCAAAAATATGTATCTGAGATGAATAGTGATTTTTACTGTTCATAGTTTATAAAATTATTTTTATAAACTTACGAAATTTATAATTCCTTCGTTATTGATCCAAAAATTATAATTCTTAATATTTTGGAATTCTAAAAATAAGTACTATCTGAGAAAAATAACCATTTTTATATATCAGAAGTTAAGAGTGAATGGTTTTTATAAAATTCCTTTTATAAACTCGTTTATTATCGCGTAACTTGTAAATGTCGTATCTCCTTCGTTATAAATTCGTTTTTCGAGTTCTTTATATGCCTACGATCCTTGTAACAAGTAGTATTTTATAAAATTATAAAATAAATAGGTTAAAATTCGAATTTGATCAGACCCTTTGAGGTTTTTGGTTAAAAACATGTTTAAACTTGATTTTGTAACTTTCTAGTTTAGTACACTTGTTACAAGTCCATTACTACCCTTAATATCACATGTCTTACATACTTAGGGTCACTAGTCCATGATTTATCCAAATATTGTCCAAGAATCACAAGATCCATATGTCTACACACTTATTTATTCATGAACTTTTATAAATACACTTTTTAGGTAACTTGTTTATATACACTTTTTATACATAAACCACACTTGTACAATACTTATACTTCTATTATAACATGATATTTACATCCATATAACATATGTAAAAGTATATTATGCCATTATTACAAGTAAAAATCCATTTTTCATGTAGATAAGTTTCCTAGATGATGATTTACTATATAAACATCATCTATGCATAAAATCATGGAAGTAAAGATATTAAGGTTTTTAGATAACCTTAATATGATGTAGAATGATGAACAATATGATCTAAACCCTTGTTTAGCAAACACACCCTAGCTTTCAACACTTTGAAAACCCTAAATCCAAGAAAACCCTAATCTTGAACCTTCTTGCTTTAACACTTGTAAACCCTAAATCAAACCTTCTAAACACCTTAGGGTATCTTAGATATGTTGTAAGAATGCTTGTATGTGTTGTAAGTAAATTTTGTATGGATTATTTGTGTTGTTTGTGTGTAGCCGTGGGATATAAGGAGAGAAAAGAGAGTATTTGTTGCTTTTCACCTAAGCAAATGACATATGTGTGTGTTCTCTTCTAGTGCACCCTTTATATATCAATATGACTAGTCCAAGTTACTAGTTGATGGCACTATTGGAAGTCTTAAGACAAGATGAGCAATATAAGGAAGTCTTGGTCAAATAAACATAAAAGTCTTTAAGGTATTATGAGCTTATGTTGTACAAGTCTTGACTAAGTGTTTGTGTGCTCTTGGTTCCCCCATATAGGAGTTATCCCATGAAATTTAGGAGGGGGGAGGAAGTACTAGATGATTTTTGGTCTTATACAAAATACCTTGCATTATATTAAAGCTACAAGTTGTAGTTTACATGTATAAAGATATTACTTGCAATTTGTAAGTCTTGGTTGATTTCTTTTATGATAAATTCAGCCAATGTGATAAAAATGGTGATGTTTTAATAAAACTTTGAGCATTGGGTATAAAAATGGGTATTTGGTGAAACGTAAAAAAGTTTTGGTGGTTCCGGGTATGCCTAAACGTATTTTATCGCGAAACGTAAACACTTTACGTAACCAATAAAATAAAATGTGCAAAGATAATAATTATCCTCCAAATAATTATCTAACACTTGCTTGACGTGAACATTTAATTGTTTGATGCCCGCTAACGTTGAATGATCATTATTAGCTTACGCGATTTAACTTAATGATTAGAATTAAAAGCAAACGCGTACAAGACTAAAAATAAATAGTGAATTATATGACGTCGTCAGTGACCCTCAAACACAGGGTGTTATACTATATATTTCTAGATGTTTGGTTCCAGTCGGGACTTTATTTATGAAGTCTACTAACACTTGACCTTTGACAGCGTTTCGAGGGACATACGTGATGTTGTAAGCTCCTATCTCGACCGCATACTTGGCCAATTTTCCAGAAACTTCAGGTTTGTTGAGTATTTGCTTAATGGGTTGGTCCATGCTGATCAGATGGACCTCAAAGTACATGCGTAACATTCGGGACAGATGGAGTAAACATAATGCCAATTTTTTCAGGGGAGCATAATTTCGCTCGACTTCGTGAAGTGTCCGGCTGACAAACCGGATGGGTGTTTGCTTTCCTTCCCGGTCGGCCATGAGAACTCCACTTACTGCGTCCTTAGACGCGACGAGATACACACAAAGTGTTTCCTTTGGTACCGGGGTGGTCGGTGTCGGAAGCTCAATAATCAACCTCTTCATCTCTTGGAAAGCACGCTCTGCATCCTTCGTCCATCGATAATCTTCCTTATTCTCCTTTGTGATGTTCTTTAGTGTCTCGAAGAATGGCAAGGCTCGTTCTGCGGATCTGGAGAGGAATCGGTTTAACGCTGCTAGCTTCCCACTTAAACTTTGCATCTCCTTTAAGGTTTTCGATGACTGCATATCATCCACAGCCTTTGTCTTCTTGGGGTTAGCTCAGACCCCTTCTGAAGTTACCATGTAACCTAAAAACTTTCCCTCCTTTACACCGAATGAACACTTCTTTGGGTTTAACTTCATGTTGACCTTCCGAAGGTTGTCAAAGGTTTTTGCTATGTCTATTATCATCTCATGTTCTGTCTTGCTTTTGTTGACCATATCGTCTACATATGCTTCTAAGTTTCGATCCAATTACATTTAGAAATCCGAATCCACCAGCCTTTGGTATGTGGCACCAACTTTTTTTAGTCCGAACGGCATCTTAGTGTAACAATAGGTTCCTTGGTCAATGTAGAAGGCTGTCTTTTCTTCGTCTTCTTCTGACATCTGAATCTGATGGTATCCTTTGTAAGCATTAAGGAAACATTTGTAGGGAAACCCCATTGCCGACTCAATCTTTAGGTCGATCTCCAGTAGTGGATAATAGTCCTTGGGATATGCCGAATTAACGTTCTTGAAATCAATGCACATTCTCCACATGTCGTCTACCTTCTTTACCAACACCAGGTTAGAGATCTATGTCGGATAACGATCGGCCTTACAATACCATCCCTGACCCATTCTTCAACTTCCTTTGCTATCGCCTTGCTTTTTTCCGGACCCAAAACTCTTTGTTTCTGCGCCACCAGAGTGATGCTCTAGTTTACGTTCAAGGAATGTTGAATAATCCGTCTAGGAACTCCGGTCATGTCCGAAGGTTGCCATGCGAACACATCTGTGTTGTCCTACAGCAATTTTATCAACTAGAGTCGGCATTCTGGAGAGAATTATGTGCTAATAGTGATCTTCTGCTCCGGGAAAGCCGGATTAACCAAGATGTCTTCCTCCAAGAGCTTCTTCTTGTCTTCCAACACTTTTTTGTCAGATTTTTCTTCTGGCATAACTTGTTTTTCTTCCAAACACCGACATTTAAATACCGCAACCGTCCGGGCAACCAATGTAGCAATCCCTCTAGGAGTAAGGAATTTCATCATTGCATGAGTGGTGGACGAGATTTCCCAGAGCTCCTTCATTCCAGTACGTCCCAAGATGATGTTGTAAGGAGATGACGCTCTTACTACCGTGAACTTCATCACAGTCCTCCGACACAGGCCCTCGCTTCCGAACATTACCTCCAACTCAATCTTGCCTATTGGAACCAACTGTTCCTCAGAAAATCCCACCAATTCTGTCTAGGTTGGAGTTAAACGAGACCTTATTGCCAAGGGTAAATTGTCAAAACAATGCTCAAACATCACTTGCATAATGGCACATTGATCAACAAAAACCCTTTGGACCAGGTAACCTTCCACCTTAACTTCCACAAATAATGTTTCATCTGATACATCATCAGCCGAGATTGAGGGGGAAGTTATCGGTGCCTTCATCCAACTTTCCCCTTGATTTCCCTGGCACTTACGTTTCTGGCTACTCCCCCTTACCCGTATCATGTTGATTATCTTGGCCTGGCGACTATTGTTTCCCGGTTGTCTCGCTCTTGTATTTCCTTTTTGCCTTACGTCTTTGACTAAATGACCGAGCTTTCCAGATTTTAATGATGCTTCTAACTATCTCTTTAGTTGGTAACAATCATTAGTGTAGCGCCCCTTCTCCCCGTGGTAGTCACAGTATCTATCGAGATTTTTCTTCTTCGGCGTTCCGACCATCGGAGGGCATGTAGGTAGTTGCAGTTGGAGCTTAGTGACTAGTATTTCCTTTGGCCGCTTGGTAAGAGAATCCAAGCTGAGAAGGTTGACTTCTTGCCTTCGGTTGTCATATCATTGGTTACCCGCCTGGGGAGAGATGTATGGCTGATAATGATCCATGTGATTGAAATTATTATAATTATCTGCCCTTTGGTTTCCACTTTCGTACGTCGTACGAGGTGGTTGATTTCCATGGTATGACGTTCCTTAACCCTTTTTCGGATATTCTCCCTCCGACAGTTATGTTCTTTTGTAGGCCTCTTCCAACTTAACAAAATCATCTACCCTCCTTATCATTTCGGTCACTGTCTTGGGGACTTGATCGGAGAACCGTCTTGCTAATTTAGGGCACTTCGAGTTACGCATGAACGATGATATCTGCATTACCTCTCGGACGTCCGGTATGTAACTCATTTCTTTGGTCCAGTGCTCGTTGAAATATGGCAGCGTCTCATTGGCCCTTCTGATAATTCTAGAGACCTCTGTTGGGTCCTTACAACACTTTCTCCTTAAAGCAAATCTTTCCATATTTTTTTCCCAAAGATCCGTCCAACTATCTACACAACTGTTCGGTAACCGGTCGAACCAACCTCGTTTCGGACCGTCCAGGGTTTGCTGGAACATCCTACACCACAACGGCATCTCCCATTCCTCCTAATTGGTTGCTCCCACAAAGCGAGTAACGTGATCATCCGGATCAGTAGAGCCATCGTATATATTCAGATTCGTAGGCGTGCGGTGACTTGGGGCCGAGAATTTATTGATTCGCCTGGTGAATGGTGATTTTGGAATCTCCTTGTATGGTTTTCGAAGGTCTTCGTCGTGTCCGTCCTTAAGCCCACCCTCAACGCCTTTTCCCTTCCCACTTCTTTCTTCGTCATCGAAAGATAGGCAAATGGGCTGGATCACTACTCCAGACCGCTTATTATGTTGTTTGATGAGGGCCTTGAGTGAGGACATTTGATCTAGGATTTGATCATGTAAACTTGGTGAGTCATCAGTGTTATCATTGTTTGTGGTAACTTGGTTTACTGGTGTCACCGGATCGGGAGTAGGGCCTGTCATTCTAAACTCTTGGTAGTTCAGAAATTAGGTCTCACGGATGGCGCCAATTCGTTGAAGTAAAAATATGTTTTGTTGACTTTCGGGCTCTTCGTTGATACCTTCAGTCTCTCATGGTCGGATAGTCTTACACACAAGAAACAACACGCGTTAGCCTCGCCCCAGGTGTGACCCCAGGACCAAGCTCCGACGTGAGAGTAAGCGGGTGATATGTGTGAAAGGTATGAGTAAATGCTACAATGTCAGAGAATTGAATGAATGAATAGTGAATGCCTTTGGGGTTTTTATACTACCCAAAGATGTACCTGGATGACGTCACGAGCCGTTGACCTGACACGCGGCTGACAAGTGGGGGCCTGTTAGTTCAGCGCTTCCGGGATGCTTGGGTCAGCGCGTCGGACGGGTGTCAGGTTTTGGCCTTTAGGATGAAGACAATGCTTGCCAGATAGGAGCCTTACATGTGTCGTCTTCTGGTTAGGTCACGTCGTTATCATATTGTGTCTTGATGTGAAGTCCGGTCGACTTCACCGGTTATAGCGTCGTCCGACACATGGTGTCCGGCACATACGCGAACACGTTCGTTGTTAAATTTTATATAAGTTATATTAACTCAAGTATATTAATCATTTTTCATGTTTTTTAATAACTTTATTATCATAATAACGTATTTGCATGGAATTACAAATATAAAAAAGAAAGCACGAGTTACTTATGCAAATGAACACATGAGATTCTACATATACGAACGACTCGTATTATTTCTCTTTATGAGATTAAGTAGATATATCCAAAATTTTGTTCCTTTTTAACTATTCACATTTACTAATGTCTCATGCTATTTCTCTTTATACGTTTAACTCACGCACGGGTTTAAATATCGGATAAATTATTATTAACACAAATATAAATATTAAAATGAAGGCACGACCTCACATGTTATTGTGAAATAAAAAATATTTAGACGAGATTCTACATATAACAACGATACATACTTTTTCAAAGTCATTACGTGCTACAAACACATATAATGTCTAGAACATAATATCTATATTTAAATTTGAACAATATCAACTTAAACATTATGCCAGTTAAACAAACTCAAATCCTTCGTGCAATAAAAATCTATAAGAAATATTAATCGATATTAACAATTAATGAATATATTATGTAAAACTCGTGCGCACGCTAATATGTGTGATTTATATATAACTTCAAAACTAAGTTATCGCTATATTATATGTCCAAACTTCATACGTGCACGGATTCTTGAACTAATCTATACATAATTTGACCGGTTTGTAATATATATGCATCATAGTGTCAAGTTTCTAGTTTGAACTCATTTAAAAGCCTATTGTACAATCTGAATTTATTAGTTTCCTTGATTGACGATAGTGGTCCTAATAAACCTAACCATGCGATATAAAAAAGGTTGGTGACAATCAAATACATTTTAAAATTAAAACTGATTTTTTGTTACTAAAAAGATATGTTAAAAAACAATCACAACTAAGGTATATTCTGATGGTGCAACCCCTTTATCTTTGTGGCCCGGGTCCTGTTTCTTTCTAGCTTCTCACTAGTCACTGCGCCCCAATATTTTGAAGTGTTCGGTCTTGTTTGATTGACTCAAAAGAGAGAAAAAAAAGTATAAAACAAAAAGTTGTAGAAAAAAAACAAAACAAGAGTAGATAATCCAACTTCTAATAATTAGCTTGTCCATTAACAAACATAAATAATTCGACAGAACTATATTTTTGTCTTCTTTACCAACTTTATCTAAGGTGTTCGGAGCAAAGGTGTTCATGGTTTGGTGACTCAGTACTTTTGTAGACAATAAATTTTGTACTTTTGTGTTCATGGCAAGCACATACGAAATAACTTTAAAGGTGTTTTTGCCAAAACTAGTTGAAGCTTGTAGTAGCTAAAGCTTCTTATAGTTTAATGAGCATCGTCGATTTTGTTACTCGACCTTGTTTGTTACTTGCATAAAATATAACTCTAATAGTTTGTGCACAATGTATGTTGAATGGTAGTGTCAAATATATCGATTTTATTACGAAGTTTTACAGTCGAGGTTAGAGATGCAAATGAAAACCGGTTTTTTAAAAAACCGGTATAAAAAACCGTAACCGGTTTTTTAAAAACAGAACCGGTTTTATATAACCGAACCGGTTATACCGGTTTTCGGGTTTTTTAATGTACCGGTTTTTTTACCGGTTTTAACCGGGTTTTTTAAAAAACCGGTTAAACCCGGTTTTTTTATTTTTTTTATTAATTTTTTTTTTGTTATAACCGTTAATAGTTTTTAAAAGAATATAAAAAAGCGGTTTTAACCTGTTTATAAAAAGAAATTTTCCGTTGTCAAAAAGGAATGCAGGATAGGTCGTTATAAGTGTTTTTTGTTAAAAAAAAAACGTTTGTACCGGTTTTTAAATGAAAAAAGAATCACAGAACGGTGTCTACTAGGGTTAAGCTCGGATTACATACTTGTATACTTGAGTACACTAATATGTTTTCTCGTGGTGATGGCCATGCTTCGAAGCTCCGAAATGTTATAGTATTTATATATTTTTTTATGTTGTTAATTGTATTGTTTTGAAATAAAAGTTATGATTGTATTTTTTAGTATGTTTCCTTGGTGCAAATTAAAAAGTTATGATTGTATTTGTTTTAGTATGTTTACGTGTGTGTATGGTTTAATTAATAATGTTTGATAAATGAACAAGTTTATTAAATAAATGTTCTCGAAGTTTTAAATTCCGTGATAAGAAAGAAGACGAACCGTTTAAATACCGATGACTACGCTCATTTATAACCGAAAAAAGATTCCGAAACGCGGTAAAAAGATACCGATTTCGCTAAGTGATTTGTTATATTACGATAAATAAACCGATTTCTGGAATCATTTTGAATCAGAAAAAAACCCATGATTTCGGAAAAACGTGAGTATGAAAAATAAACCTTTGTGTACGAAGAAAAAACCGAAACCGGTTATTAGAAAAACCGGTTTTTTTAAAACCGGTTTTCTAATAACCGAAAACCGGTTTTAACCCATTTTTTTGCACCACTAGTCGAGGTAAAGAAAATTTTAAGTTTTGAAAACTTTTATACTGATGTTCTTTAAAGAGGAATAAAAAAGTTGGTGAATATTTTCTTTAAGAGGAAAGGAACAAAACAATAGGTGGGCTAATCATTGAAGATGCAACCTACTTGATAGTTAGGACTCGTTTTGTAGTAACAAAATCAATCAATATGGAAAATTGGAAATCAACCTTCTTTTTCAATGTTTTTTATCTTGTGTTATAAAATATTCTACACTTCATGTTTGTTATAAAAATGTTTTGTTTGGTAGAAAAAATTGATGCTTACAATATAAAACTATATGATAAGGCATTTCACTAACAATACAATAATAAAGTCACAAGCTAAACTTTTGCATGGTATATAGACAAAACTCAATAATTTGATCTCGAATGTAAACAAACATATACGGAGTATAATATGATAATAATGTCGATCGTGTTTTATGATCCAAGGCCTTTGGTTTATAGGTATGTGTGTTCCCAACCAACCTAGAGGTTGTAGGTTCAAGCATCGCTGGATACATTTGTGAAATACGTACAGAAGGTGAAAAAATTTGCCGTTTTAAAAAAAAATCGTGTATTATGCATAGACTATACACTACAAGTTCACGAACATTATTATACTTCAATAGTTCGATCGGTATACACTAAAATCAAAACGAACAAATTGTCATATCATCAGTCCCCTGTGGATCGCTAAAGAAGTACTTTGAAAACGGCCCGACTCTCTTACTTGTGTTTTTGGCCTTTAACTCGATGGTCCTAAGTGTCTCTTTCATTTGTTTGGTTTTAATCTATTTTATTGATTCCTGTTTAAGTAATTTACCGTTCCAGAGGAAATAGGAGAGTTCCCACGCTTCTAGACGAGTAATCCACCTAAGTATCTGAAAGTTAGACAGAAAACCCGTTAGCTCGCCCCGGGTGTTGACCCAGGACCAAGCTCGGGCGTGAAAGTAAGTACTTTGTAAGAGCCGAAGGGGCTATAAGTAAAAGCCGAAGGGGCTATAAGTAGTGATGTAGTGTGATAAACGGAATAACTAATTGAGTCTGTTGATTCTACGAATACCCAGAAACAATTCTTCTAATTATCGTTGATTCGAGAGGAATACCGATAGTTAGGCAAATTCTTGACAAACTGCCAAAAATAAACTTTTCATATTTTTTGGAACTGAATAGCCAGATGCTTAGTACAATACTTAAATAGGAAAATGAAACTGAAACGGGCCCTAAAAGACAAACGGGCCGAAAGTTATGCCAAAAACAAAAGTTCCAAATTCTTAAAAAAACACGAAAATGTAAATAACTCCTAAAATATGATGATTCAAGGCTCGAAACTCCCGTAACCCAACTACGTTTTGAATAAAGGGCCTTTCCTCACACGATCCTGGGCTTCCAGAAATAAAATAGCCCGTTCTTCAATACTTGGGCCTGCATCAAGTAGTAAATGTGTGTGTGGTAAAATTAATGCTGCCTTTCAAGTAGTAAATGATTGGGTATTTATATTACTTGAAGCACTGTTTAGAAATACTGTTCCTGACGCCTTGGAAATGAAGGAGACGACCTATGCCTAGCCTTTGCCTTGGGTGTCGGTACTCCTTGGAGACATCGCTCCTTAATTCTCGGGATAGTGATGTTGCATAAGTGTTTGTTATTGTCCAACGGTTTAAAGAGGTGTCCCTCTTTATCGAGTCTAACGTTTTGTCTTCTTTCGGGTTGATGTAGTGCGCCCGTCCGGAACCATCCGACCCGTTCGGATATGGGGCCCGTCCGGTATCTACGCGGACATGTCCCCCCCAGTATTACTTTAATAGTCGCAAACTATTAGAGTGATACTTAAAAGTGCTCAATTGAAATGACCGGGACCACCGATTTTGCTTTCGTCCTCTCCGTTTTCATCTTCTTCTCTTTTTTTTGGTATTATTTATTTATTTTATTTTTTTTAAAACGCCTTCCTTGATGAATATGGGACAAAACCCATAATTACGGTGGGTTAAAATTCATTACTTGCCTTCGCCCCTTTTCATCTGGAACGCACACGTGGCGGCTCTCTTGCAACGGAGGGTCAAGGATTGTCCTTTCCAAGCTGTGGTGACATGTTGCCCGAAACCGGCCCCAAAGCGCCAGATGCTTTGCCTATAAATATCCCACCGCTTTCTTTTACTTGCGTGTAACAATCTTGACCGAACCATCCCTTCTTCTGTTTTGCTCTTCGCGCTTTCCAGGTAACGGTACATCCTTCCTATTGTATTTTTGATAATTTGTCCCCCTCCGTAATCTTTGAAAATGGTCCGAAGAGGATCAAGATGGGTCGTCCTGCCTGTAAGACTGACATGCATTCCACTCATCTTCTTACTATGACTGCCAAAGAATGTAAATGCTTTGGCCTTCAACATAATATTCCACTAAGATATTGCACCCGGTGGCCCTTACAGCCGAATGGAACTAGGATAAGTTAACGGAAGGACTTTATAGTTCTTTTAACAACAATATTTGAGTTTCTGGAGTTTAGGGTGCCATTTTCCCACCCTTCTTTTGGCTGTGCTTTGACCACTCCCGCGTGCACATCCTCTCTTTTAGACCTATAGGTTGCACTCGGCATGACCCTGATTTTGAGTTATCTTTGTCCGAGACTTAACACATTGTCCCTTCGGTAACTTGTTCCGTGTATTTTATAAAATCGGCAAACTAGGCGGGATTGGTTTACCTTTGAGAGGAGGTTTGGTCCGATCCGTAGGGGAAAGATTTTAAACGAGACCTTTGTCCCCGGTTTAAAAGGGTGAAAAAAGGTTTTTCTTTCTAGAATCGAAGACTTTCCTCAGGCTATGGCTTAGAGGCATCCACGATTCGACACACATGATCCTCTTCCTAACCGATGGCTTCCTCCGCCCGTCTGGGATGTTTTGACAATGACCGATCAAGAGCATCGATATTAGACCCGTTCCTTCCGTTTACTTTTACACAACCGGGTTGGCCACCAACCAATGGAGTTTCTCTGGATTTCTTCCAATTTTCAAAGATACCGAGGGGAATGGTAATGACCCATTATTATTTATTTATGGCCCCTTCCCCTTTTTCTTGTTGGAGGGTATGCTTTTTCTTTTTCCTGAATCATTTTTCTCCCTTTGCAGTTGTCACGATGTCTGAGTATCTACGATTTCCCTTCTTGGATGGTGCTACTATCGAACAGGGTGATGCCCCTTTCTGCTCGAGATGCAATAACCCAAACACATACACTGGTCCTTTACCCCTGTTAACCAATCTCTTCCAAAAAGACTGCCCGGTTGAAGGAAGTGGAAATTCCTGATCCCAAAATTGTTGCTATTAGGGAAAGGAAAGCCCGTGCGCCGCTAAGAAGCGAGCCGAGAGAAAAAAGAGCTGCGGGTGTGAGGTGGTTCGAAGTGGAAAACCAAAAAGGCGTAAGGTTTTCTGCTGTCCGTGCTGAGAGGAGGATTCTACTGAGAGGCCTCTTTTCGCGGAGTCATCTTCGCACTGTTGTCACCCAATCCTTCCCTTTCTGCTAGAAGATGTTGAACGATTGCGGGAACTGCTGAGTCTCGAGAAGACAACAGTCAGCGTCCCTCCCTCACGATTCTGCTAACAAGACCACTCCATAAATCATAATACTGTAATTCACGACGGAGCTTCAGTGAGCAATGGGTATTAACGGAGAAACGGTTGAGACTTATCCTGACGATGAGACCAGGCTGACTGAGAGTCCCGTTCCTGCCCGGAATCCTGAAAAGACGGCTGTCCAAGACCTTATTCCCGTGATCCGCTCTAACCTAGCTGGTATGTTGTATATCCATACGAGATTTCTTTACTTCCGCATATACCTTGTGTATTTTCCTAACTTGGTTATATTTGTTAGGAGACATCCAGCCGATGGAGCTACTGAGTCTCCCCGCCTGGTCTGGTTTATGTCCCGAATGGACCATCCACCGAAGGTCTCGAGTGGACACTCCTGAGGAATGCAGGGAATTATTGACACATTTGGCTCCCCCTGCTGTTAGAGAGGAGATGAATGCTTATGACAATAATACTGCCATGGAAAGGGCTTGGTTTAGTATTTTGCCCCCCCGCCCGAGGGGCCATGGCTCAAACTGATGCTCTCCTTCGATTTGAAGCTCTTTACGATGCCCATCTAGCCCTGAAAGAAAGATAAACGCGTACAATACTAAAAATAAATAGTGACTTTATTAACGTCGTACATTGTCCTAAAACACGAGGTGTTATATAAACATAGGTGATTAGGCTATGTATATTTGAGGGCCAACGATGAAATGCTTATTTTCGTCAAAATAGTGTGGGGTACGAAATGTATCAAATAGTTTTATAACGTAATGAAATAGTCAATAAAGTGAACGTGAAGTAGCTCATAGGGTGACAACAAAATGGTTTATAGGTTGACATCGAGATTTTTGTAAAGCGATAGGTCATAGCAAGTATAAAGAATGTCCGAAAGAACACAGAAGCAGTCAAAGAAAATGAACGTAAAGAATTATTCAATCAACAGAATGAACGTAAAAAGTTATTCAATCAACAAAATGAACTTAAAGAGTCGTGTTCTAAAGGTAGGTGCTCCAAGGTGACGCGTATGAGGTGACAAGTTAATTGTCGTACTCCCATCAACTGGAAGCCTTCAAAACGATGGATTACGAAACAACATATGCGATTCAAAATCATAAGAAGAGTGTTCCAACTCGGAGTCGAATGGTAAAGTAACTAGTATTGGTGTTCGAGAGAGTAAATGAGAAATCAAAAAGTACGCGAAAAATCAGAGTGATCAATATTTATATAACAGACCGATATAAGGTAAATAGTAAGACGTCATATGATAGACGTAAGAGAACGAAATCATAGTCTAGTATTAAATACTCATTATACATGTAATAGTAGTAGGGATGCAAAAGAGAGCTTATAAGTTACCTGGGAGCAAGCGCGTGCGGATATCAGATAAACAAGGAAAGACTCTATATTTTGAAAAACATGGTCATAGTCTAGGTTTTGAAAACGACCTAGTTCTCTATGACTTCAGCTCTGATACCATCTGTAACACCCCCAAAAATCAGGACAACGCAGCGGAATGGTAACATTGGGGTGCTACTTCAGGGCACAAAACACAAGTCACGGAAAACGACCTTAAAATGGACGTTTTAAATAAAATCACATTCTATTTAATAAAAGATCAGAGTTGCAACAGGTTTCATTTATAATGTATTAGAAACATTTTTAAAACGTTTATCGAATGGTACTCAAAGTGTAGAGCCTTTAAAAATTATATATATCCGCGCGACTCGAATGCTCCCAATGCTCCACTAGCAAAATAGTAACCTGAAAATACATGCTAAAACGTCAACAATAATGTTGGTGAATTCATAGGTTTAAGTAAAAAGCAGTATTGAAATAATTTAAGAAATATTTCAGAAGAAAAGTAGCGTTACAACATTTAAAAGTGTTATTTCCGAAATCCAAGATAAGTGATT
This sequence comes from Tanacetum coccineum, assembly GCA_026074375.1. Classification (NCBI taxonomy): domain Eukaryota; kingdom Viridiplantae; phylum Streptophyta; class Magnoliopsida; order Asterales; family Asteraceae; genus Tanacetum; species Tanacetum coccineum. The sequence goes on along the minus strand of BQNB010011443.1, from coordinate 42,131 downwards.
CAGATAATCAAGCGCGTAGATAGAGCGAAAGTGGACCACAAAACTGAAGTAAAATGGTGGACTAAGTACCGTATCGAATCCAAATAGGTAGGTAGACAATAGTAAAACACATTCCTCATGTCCCAACACTTGTAATTATTGCACTAACTCATGACCTCGAAGCTGTATTCGAAATTATTAGGAATTGCACCATAGTTCGTAATTATAAACGGATTTGCATCAGTAACGTATTGCACCAGTAATCAATAATAATGGATTTGCATCCAGTAATCGTAATTATAATGGATTTGTCACCAGTAATCGTATTGTGCAACCAGTAATCGTAATTATAATGATTGCACCAGTATCTATTGCACCCAGTATTCGTAATTATAATGGATTTGCACCAGTAATCTTAGCGAATCGCGAGTGATTTGCGCGCGCAGTAATTGTGGCTCTTAGGCAATAGCATTCATGCAATAATCTGGATAGCATACAATTTTGAAAACACTTGTGTCCAAAGTAAAACAAGCAATGTAATTCACCCCGTAGAGTTTGTAAAACAATTAAGTGGTAAAAAGGGGCTATGAACTCACAAAGTATTGAAATGTAATTGTACTGTAGTAAAATATATGAGTTTGTAGAAGAGCATGTATTCCCCTCGCGGGTTTATAAAACATTAAAAAGATTGAAATGCGAGACTATGAACTCACAAAGTATTGAAAGGTAATTATACTGTAGTAAAATATACAAGTTTGTAAACGAGCATGTATTCCCCTCGCGGGTTTATAAAACATTGAAAAGATTGAAATGCGAGACTATGAACTCACCTCGAGTGAATGGAAATCAACAAGTATTCACAAAAGAAAAATGCGTCACGAAGGAATCCGAAGGCAACCTAATCCAATATAGGTCGTATAAGTACCGAGTACTTGAATATAATCTTATAGTTGTTACATCGTACTATCGTTCGGGCTATCATAATTTAAGAGGTCATGACATGACGTTCGAGGAGTTAGGACACTTTAAATCGTAAATCCAACAACTCGTCGATACGCCATCCGAAGAGGCCTCATTATGAAACTCCCTAGTAATATAGTACTTTGATAACGCATAATATAATTCTTTATAGTTCAATCACCACCTAATTAGTTTTTTGTAACCAATTATGGTTAATAAGTAAAACGTTTATGATAACGTTTTAGTAAAACAAGCATAACTTTTGCGTTTTAAGCCCGATTTTTTGACGTTTCTTATTGCCATACATTCTCGTATTAGGACGATATATCATAATTTGATATTTCAATATTTTTGAACCTCTGGTGAACAGTAAAACATTTACTGTTCACAACAGACGAGACTTTTATAAAATCGTATTGTTCGTCGTAAAACCCGTAAATGTCGTATTTTATCGTTATAGTACCTCCGTTTTTAAACGATTCTATTCGAGGACGTTCCTCGGTTTTGAAAGTTCTATAATTTTATGAGGTTTAAAAAAATATAACTTTCTGTTATGAACAGTAACTTTATAAAAATAGTTTTATAAAAGTATTAATTGTCGTAAACTCGCGAAATTCATAACTCGTTCGTTATTAATTGAAAAAATTACTATTCTCATCATTTGGAATCCTAAAATATTATTATTGTTAAAAATATCAACGTGCTGTTTGAATAAATTTTATAAAAAGTTTTATAAACTCCGTTAATTAACGTAAAACTCGTAATTTTAACAGTAACTTTTTCGTTAATTCATATCCGTTTGACAAGTTTCTTACCTTTTCGGAATCGTCGTGAAATGTATTATTTTATAATTATAAAAACATAAAATCCCCTGTTTGGAATTCGAAAACTTTCTGTCCCAATATGATCTTTTATATAATTTATTTATATAATATGTTTTATATACTTTTCAACCTCACAATTTACCACAAGTCTTTTATAACTATATATATTATATGTTATACATATAATAATGTCCATATGTTCATATTTGTCCAAGATCATCAAGATCACAAGTTATTAACTTTACGTGAAATCATAAACTTTCTTACTTAACTTTTAATTACAAGTTTACATATGAACTTTTTATACTTAAACCAAGATTGTACAAGACTTATATATCCTTTATTTCATGATATTACCATCATCATAATATGTGAGAAAGTGTACAAAATCATAATCACAAGAAAAATTATATTTTTCATGTTCAAAAGTATTCCTAATGGTGATTTCACTATATAGCACATCATATATATAAAAACTCATAACATGAAAGCATAAAGGTTTAAAATAGACCTTATGATGTATGATGACGATGAGAAACAAATGCTAAACCCGTGTTTATCCTTAAAACTAAAGCTTGCACTGAAGAAACCCTAGTTTTCTTAACAAAACCCTAGCCTTGATTTCTTGCTTAATACATGAAAAAGGTTAGCCAATGCTTGGGATCACCTTAGAATATCTTAGGATAGATGTATATAGAAGTGTATGGGTTGAATAAAATTTTGTATGGGTTTGTGTAGGGGGGGAGTTGATGCCGTGAGCTAGAAGAGAGAAAAAGGGAAGAAAAATGTTGGTTTTTGGTTAAGTATTTTGCTTGTATGTTTTCTCTTACTAGTAGATACATGAATATATATGGCAAGTCTAGTCAAGGGAACATTGTATGGTCTAAGGGATGGTCTAGGGCATGGTCTAAGTCAAAGAGACAAGTGATGGCTTGGTTTAATGAGGTATGGTGTGGTTTAAGTGAAGTATGGTGCTCATTTGACCAAATGGAAGAGTTTTTGGTATAACTTTGTGTATATTGCAAGAATTTCGGCAATATAGAGTTATACATGATATATTTGAGTAAATTTTATGTATTGGGTATAAATGTGGGTATTTGTTGAAGCGTAGAAAAGTTTTTGTGGTTCCGGGAGTGCCTAAACGCAATTTATCGCGAAACGTATACACTTTACGTATCCGATAAAAATAGAATGAACAAAGTTAATAATTATCCTCAAAATAATTATATAACCCTTGCTTGATGTAAACATTTAATTGTTTGATGCCCGTTTACATTGAACGCTAATTTTTAGCTTACGCGATTTAGCTTAACATTTATGATTTAAAGCAAACGCGTACAATACAAAAGGTACATTGCGGATTTATCGATGTCGTCAATGACTTGAAAACACAGGGTGTTATAGACTTCCCCCGTTAAACGAGCCTTGTCCTCAAGGCTCACAATGCAGCACTTGACGACGATGCGGTCTTGGTGAAGAGGTGTGGATATTTCTTCTTGAATTGGTCTTCACGCTCCCACGTGAACTCAGGACCTCTCTTGGAGTTCCACCGAACTTTGACTAATGGAATCCGACTTCGCTTCAACCGTTTAACTTCCCGGTCCACTATTTCTACCGGTTCCTCAACAAAATGAAGCTTGTCATCAAGATGAAGTCCATCCAACGGAACGGCTAATGGTTCGTCGGCATGGCACTTTTTCAGATTAGATACATGAAACGTATTATGAACTCTGCTCAACTCCTCTGGAAGCTCAAGTTTGTAAGCAACCACTCCAACCTTTTCTAACACCTTGAAAGGTCCAACATAAACTTCCCCCGTTTGCCAAAACGTACGAACCCTTTCCAAGGCAAAACTTTAAGCAAAACTTTATCCCTGACTTGGAATTCCATTGGTTTACGCTTTAGATCGGCGTAACTCTTTTGCCTATCACGGGCGGCTTGCATCCTTTGCTTGATCTGGACGATCTTCTCAGTTGTTTCTTGAACTATTTCTGGACCAGTAAGTTAAACTTGTCCAACCTCGGCCCAACACACAGGTGAACGACACTTTCGACCGTAAAGTGCTTCAAATGGTGCAGCCTTGATGCATATCGGATCATCGTCCTATTCTCATACGGGAATTAAGCATTGATTATGGTCCTACTCCATTTAGATTTTTTCACTCTTGGTTTAACTTGGATGGCTTTGATAAAATGGTAGAAGATTCATGGAAGAGCTTAGCCATTGTTGACTCAAATGGTATGATTAATTTAAAGAAAAACTTCAAGCTCTCAAAATTGTCATTAAACAATGGACCAAAAATGCTAAGAAAAGATCTTATAAGGCGAAGAGCTCCATTCAATCCAAACTTTCTGATATCGACAAAATTCTTGACCAAAACGGTAGTAATGAAGAGATTTTATTAGATAGATATTTGTTGTTGAAAGAACTCAACGACATTAATTCTATTGACTCATTGGAAGCGGCTCAGAAATCTAAAATTTGTTGGGATATAGAAGGTGATAAGAATATAAAATTCTTTCATGGTATTCTTAATAGTAAACGTTCTCAGTTAGCTATTTGTGGGACCCTTGTTGATGGCGAGTGGATTGTTGATCTCTTGGCTGTGAAAAGTATGTTCCTAAAATACTTTTCTACTCAATTCTCCTTTCTCATCTCCCCTCGTATTTTCTTCATTGAAAAATTCACTAATAGGTTATCATTGGAGCAACAAGCTGATCTCGAATGAAACATCTCCAATAACTCGTCTCCCCTCGTATTTTCTTCGTTGAAAAATTCACTAATAGGTTATCATTGGAGCAACAAGCTGATCTCGAATGAAACGTCTCTAATAAGGAGATAAAGAGTGCGGTTTGGGATTGTGGAACGAATAAATCCCCTGGTTTTTGATGGCTTTAATTTTGAGTTCTTTTGTAGATATTAGAAGCTTTTAGAACACGATATTATGGCAGCTATTAAAGAATTTTTTGCTTTAAGTACTTTTTCCCCAGGATGTAATTCTTGTTTCATTGCTTTAATCCCTAAGATTCATGATGCAAAAGTCATCAAAGATTATCGTCCTATAAGTTTGATTGGAAGCCTTTATAAAATTATTACCAAGATTTTAGCTAATAGACTTAGCTTTGTCATCTCGGGTCTTATTAGTGACATCTAATTAGATTTTGTTTCCCACCACCAAATTCTTGACGGTCCATTTATTCTTAATGAACTTCTTTCGTGGTGCAAGCATAAGAAGTTTAAAATTATGGTCTTTAAATTCGATTTCGAAAAGATATTCGACTCTATACAGTGGGATTACTTACAAGATATTTTAAAGATGTTTGGTTTTGGTGATAAATGGTGTGGTTAGATAAATGGTTGTCTTAACTCCACCATGAGATCAGTTCACGTCAATGGAAGCCATACATCAGAATTCCAATTTCACAAGGGTTTGAAACAATATGATCCTTTATCTCCTTTTCTATTTATCTTGATAATGGAAAGTTTGCATTTATCTTTTTCAAAAGTTATGAATGCGGGTTTGTTCTCAAGTATTCGTATTGATAGCTCGTTGACACTACTTGTTAACCTCAAAATATTGATTCAAACAAGGAAGCTCGGCTACTAATCATGGAAGCTCGGTCTTTACTTATTATATGTTGTAATAGGCAAGAAAGGGAAAATGGGCTCATATATGTAAGCTAATTGGTCACGTGTTATGGGCTAAAGCCCAAGTAATCTCAAGCCCGGCCTATGTTACTATCCTAGGCGTCTAAGTATTAACTAGGTAGTATAAATACCCCTTCCCCACTATGGAGAAGGGTTGGTTGATCATTTGTATTTTCACATACACATAGTTCAATCCACCACTTCTCTTTTTCTCTCTTTTATTCTTTCTTTCCTTCGTTCTCTTTTCTTCTTGAATTCGTATGACAAGTAATGAAGTGTAAGTGATTACGGGTTCCTACAATTGGTATCAAGAGCCACGGGTGGGTTCGTGTTTGTGGTTGTGGTTGTGTTTGTTAAGCAAATATCGTAGCTTATTTATGTTTATTAGGCTCGGCTTATTTTTATAATAAGATTGGTTCATCAAAAGCTTGCTACTTTCTGATTTGCATACATTTAGGGTTTAATTTGTGCTAAAAACCTTCTTTCAAAACTGTTTTTCATGGATTAAAAGTGGAGCTTTTATAAAGTTTTATAATCGAAAGTTTTGGTACTTTTGGATCATTTCGATCTTATTTGTTGTTGTTTTCGATGATCAAGCTGTACTTCAATGATATTTGTGCTTATTAGAACCTTATTTGATCCTCAAATGATGTTTTTGAACATTAAAATTCTGGATTTGTTTTTTATGTTTGCGGTTTGTGTCAAAGTTCATCCTTGCGGTTTGTGTCATTGAATCTTGCAGTTTGTGTAGTTTAGCATTCTTGCAGTTTGTGCAGTTTCAAGGCTTGCGGTTTGTGTTTACTACAGGTTTAAGAATTCTTGCGGTTTATGACATTGACATGAAAAGACACTATGCCTAATTTTTTCAAGATCTTGCGGTTTGTGTAGTTCAAGCTCTTGCAGATTGTGTTTCATAAGATATCTTGCGGTTTGTGCATTGCAAGGATTCTTGTGGTTTATGTTTCATAAGATATCTTGCGGTTTGGGCATTGCAAGGATTCTTGCAGTTTGTATTTCATAAGATATCATGCGGTTTGTGCATTGCAAGGATTCTTGCGGTTTGTGTCTTTTCAATTCTTGCAGATTGTGCATTTCTAGTTCTTGCGGATTGTGTACTCAAATCTTGCGGTTTGTATTCTTCAAATTTCTTGCGGAATGTGTCATTTCCAATCTTGCGAAATGTGTCACAGAAAGTGAATTACCGAAAATCATTTTCAGTCCAATCAAATTCGGTTAAATCCCGATTTTGACACAAGCCAATTTCAATTAAAAGACTTATTGGACAATTATCGTAACTACTTATTTGGACTTAAACGACAACTAATTCTACATCAACAAACCAATCATACTTTCATGGTTTCTTCTTGATTTAGTAAAATCTCATAAAAGATTATTCTTTTCTCGGTTTAAGTCATAGATTTGTAAAATCCCGTGAACGTTAATTGAATTCATTTAACCACAACTACAACCACTTTACCTGCTTAAGATCTTACAAAATCATTTTCACTTCATAACAAACAAATCATTCATCATTACAACTCCAATTACAACATCCACAACAGACAGTCAAATGCATAACAACATCATGGCAGCGTTCCAGATCGTCCACCAATTGCTTGGCAACGTAAGATATGCTAGTAGCAATCACATTTCTTAAGATACATTGATACAAGACCAAATGGTGATGCCTTTGAGGAACTGCATTTTAGAAGGTCCATACATGTTTACTACTGTCATAGTCCTATTGTACCTGCAAATTGATGATTATCTAGCAGTTCCAGAACACACAGCAGTTGAGACACTCTTTAATATGTCTCCTGAAAACAAAGCTCGTTATCAGTCTGAAAAGGAAGCAACTCATTTGCTATTGACTGGAATTAGGGATGAAATCTACTCAATAGTTAATGCTTGCAAGACAGCTCATAACATGTGGATAGCTATTGAAAGACTACAACAGGGTGAATCTCTTAACATTTAAGATGTCAAGACTAATTAGTTTTGGGAGTTTGGCAGATTCACTTCTCATAATGGAGAGACAATGGAGTCATACTACTCCAGATTTTATAAGATTATGAATGAAATGATAAGAAACAACTTGACAGTTGCTACGATGCAAGTCAATGTTTAGTTTCTTCAACAAATTTAACCAGAATGGTTAAGATTTGTGACAATTGTTAAGCCAAATCATGACTTGGACACAGTATCATATCACAAGATCTTTGACATTCTGAAACAGTATCAAAAGGAAGTTAATGAAATCTATGTTGAGAGAATAGCCAAGACTGCAAATCCATTAGCACTTGTTACTGCTGCTCAACAATATCCAGATCCTTATTATCAAGCACCAAAATCTCACAAATTATATGCACCACCATCAAAACAATCATCTTCCACCATATCTCATGCATCTACCAAATACAAAGGCAAATAGATAGCCAAACCAATCACACCTTCATCTGTGTCAACTTCTGAAGAAGACAGTGATCCAGAACAAGCTCAAAGAGATAAGAATATGCAGAAAAACTTGGCATTCATTGCAAAGTACTTCAAAAAGATCTACGAACCTACCAACAACAACCTCAGAACTTCTTTAAACTCTAGAAACAAGAATATGGATACTTCTCCAAGAGTGTGTTTCACAAGATGTTATTTGTTCATATTTACATTCTTTATCTGATTTAGATGCATATAATGAATTGTAATGCCTATATGTTCATAAAGTCAAAGAATGTAAATGTCTTGCACAAAAGCTTTCTAACAAACTGAAAATGTTAGTAAAGAAGTTTACAACGGGCTTTTACGAAGTTTTGTTAAATTAGAAAACACTCGATTTCTTTTGAACTTGCTTTACAACAATGTCAAGAACAAATGAAAAATGATACAGTTTGCAAAGAAAAAGCGTCAACTGTATTTCTAAAAGAACGTGAACAATACTTTAAAATACAAGATTTGAAAGCTCAACTCCAAGACAAGACCATTGCCATAAGTGAGTTAAAGAAACTCATTTAGAAGTGTAAAGGGAAATCTATAGAAACTAAGTTAAAGAAACTCATTTCTAGTGTTTCTAATAAAACAAAGTCTGTAACTGCGTGTAATGACAGTTTAAAGTCCAGAACTTCGAATGTTAATGTTGTTTGTCCTACTTGTGAAAAATATGTGTTCAATTTGAATCATGATGCTTGTGTTTCTAAATTTTTAAATGACGTGAATGCTAGATCTAAGAAGCCTCAAGAAGTGCCAACTAGAACTAGAAAACCCAAAAGTAAAGCGAACAAATCTGTTGCAACACCCCCTAAGAAAACAGTTGCATCAAAATCCGCCATCTAGAAATCTAAAAGTTACTATAGGATACTTTATGAGAAAACTGGCAAGGCATGGAAATGGTGGATAAAACACCAATGCCCATCAGGATATAAATGGGTTCCTAAGACAAAAATGAAATAGGTGCCTAAAGTTAGGAAAGAAGATGTGAACACAAGTATTAGTCCAACAATAGATAATGCATCTAGGATAACTAATGTCTTAAAAATCATAAATACTTTAGGATCTAATTTGTCAAATGTTCCATCATCCTCTAATTCTCTTGCAAATTGTGCAACTCATCCTATTCATTGTTGAATCTGGATGCACCAAGCATATGACGGGAAACCTCAAGCTACTATGCAACTTCATTGAGAAATATCTGGGTACCTTTCATTTTGGAAATGATCAATTTGCACCAATTCTTGGTTACGAGGATTTGTTCAAGGAACATCATGACAACATGGTTTATTACATCCGAAGGCCACAACCACAATCTCTCACGGTTGGTCAATTCTGTGATGCAGATTTAGAGGTTGCATTTTGGAAATCTACTTGTTTTGTCCGAGATCTTCAAGGAAATGATTTACTAACTGGTAATTATAGATCTGATCTCTATACAATTTCTCTTCAAGAAATAACTCCAATCTGCTTCACGGCTAAAGCCTCACCAACTCAAGCATGGTTATGGCATCGAAGACTTTCTCATCTTAACTTCGAACTCCATTAACTTGTCTTTCAAAGAAGGATAACATGATTGGATTTTACCTAAGTTGGAAATATGTCAAGGATTAACTATGTTCTTCTTGTGAACTGAGTAAAGCAAAAAAAAGAAGTTCATTCAAGACAAAGGTTGTTCCAAGTTCAAAAGGACGGCTAAATTTTCTTCATATGGACTTATATGGTCCTATGCGTGTTGAAAGCCTAAATGGGAAGAAATACATTATGGTAATTGTTGACGACTATTCCAGATACACTTGGACTCTATTTCTAAGATCTAAGGATGAAACACTAGAAGTTCTAAAAGATTTTCTCAAGATGATTCAACGCAATCTTTAAGCTCAAGTGATTTCTGTTCGAACTGACAGAGGCACATAGTTCTTAAACAAGACACTCCATGCATATTTCAAAGAAGAAGGAATTGAGCATCAAACTTCTACTCTGGTTAAGGCTGCTCGAACGATACTTTTAACTTCTAAACTTCTTTTGTTCTTTTAGGCTGAAGCAATTGCAACCGCATGCTATACTCAAAACAGATCTATAATCATCCCAACACATGAGAAGACCGCAAATCATATCTCAATGACAGAAAACATTCAATTAATGAGAAAACTGCATATCACATCATCAATGACAGGAAACCTTCAATTAGACACCTTCGCATCTTTAACTAAGGACAAGGAGACCTAAAATAAAAGATACCCTACACACAGTGCCTTACAACTAACCAAAATAAGAGAAAGGAAATACAACATGCACTAACCTACTGTAAATATGCTCTCTTTTTGCCCACACACAATAAAACAAACAAATAGGCCCCAAAATCTCAACATAACTAGCCACATGTGGGGACTAAAATGCCATTTAGTTTGTAATGTTTTGTTTAGTGGTATTCTATTGTTGCCTTTCAAAAAAAACTTTGGTTTCACATGTTACTTAACCAGAGATAGAGAAAATCTTGACAAGATGAAAGAAAATGGGGATTCGTGCATTTTGGTGGGATACTCCACTCAGTCTAAGGGATATCAAGTTTACAACATGAGACCCCGATTGATAGTTGAATCCATACACATTAGATTTGATAAGATCAAAGAGATGTCTGAGACGTCTGTTGATAATAACACTTCAGGCCTCGTTCTCCAATGACAAAAGACGTCAGACTATGACAACTCTGGCCCCGCGCCCCAACTACAAAATGTTTCTCCTTCAGTAGATACAACAACTTCATTATAACAAGAGTTGGATCTTCTATTCGGTCCTTTGTACGATGAATTTTTCAATGCAGGTACTTCAAGTGTCAACAAGTCTTCTTCTCCCACTGACAATTCTAAACAACAAGACACACCACCTACAACAATTTCAATCTTCAACAAGAAACTACACTCCATCTACAAAGGTAATGCTAAGGAAAACAACATTAATCAAGCAGAAGTAATAGTTTTCAACAAGAAGATGTATCAATTTCCCTTCTTTACACCGGTGAGAAATTGCTGAGTCTTCCCTCACGCAACATTTGATAATTTAAAATATGCATACCTTCTATCAACCACATGATTCTGGATACAGATGGACCAAAGATCACCCGCTAGAACAAGTTCATGGAAATTTATCCAAGCCAGTGCAAACAAGATGACAACTTGCAACAGATCCTAAAATGTGTATGTTCGCGCTCACCGTAAGTACTGCTGAACCAAAAAAAACAATTAAAGGAATGCAATGGCTGATTCTGCATGGATAGATGGCATGCAAGTTGTAATCAAGGTAAAGTGGTTTATGGAAGAAAAAATAGGAATAAAAGATCAAAACTGTAATTCTCAATAGGCTTGACTTGTAGCAAAGGGATTTGATCAGGTGTGGGTATTCATTTTGATGGATTACATTTATCTAGTTGCTCGCTTGGAAGCTGTTCGGATTTTTGTCGCCTATGTTGCACACAAGTCTTTTCCAATCTATTAGATGGATGTGAAAATGTATTTCTTAATGGGTCTATGAAGGAGAGGTTTATGTTACACATAACAGATGGGTTCCGTTGTATCTGTTCATCTAGAGAAAGTTTACCGTTAAAGAGGAAAGCTCTAATGGGGGGGGGGGTTTTAAAACAATGCTACAAGAGCTGGTTTGATGAACTGTCATATTTCTTGATGTCTAAATGTTTACTTAAAGGTACCATTGATCCTATCTATTATAATAAGATTACGGGGAGGTCATTCTACTAATGCAACTAAAAATCTTTTTGGGTCTTCATATTCCACACATCTTTATGAGGATATCATTTGTTAACAAGGCAGTACACTTTAGGAACTAATTCTTAAAAAAAACATGGTATGGATAAATGTGATACCGTTGGTACACCAATGGCTACCAAACCTAAACTGGATGCAGACTTGAGTGAAAAACTCATAGAACAAACTGACTATCATAGTAAAATTAGGTCACTCATGTATATGACATCTAGTAGACCAGACATAGTGCAAGGAGTATGTTATTGTGCACGGTATCAAGCAAGACCGACTGAAAAACACCTCAAAGAGGTTAAAAGGATCTTTCGATACTTAAAGGGTACCATTAACATGGGACTCTGGTATCCAAAGGATTCTGGCTTTGAATTAATAGCCTTTTCAGATGTCGACCATGTCAGATGTCTTGATACACGTAAAAGTACTTCTGGAGGAATATAGTTTCTAGGTGATAAGCTAGTCAGTTAGATGTCAAAGAAACAGGACTGCACTGCAATGTCATTAGCAGAAGTTGAGTACGAGGTGTTATCTGCAAGTTGTGCTTAAGTAATGTGGATGAGGACGCAACTTAAGGATAATGGCTTCAACTACAACAAAATATGTTGTATTGTGACTCTCAGTCAGCCATAACAATCTCATGCATACCTATGCAGCACCTCCTGTACCAGCATATCATATGATATTGTAGACTAATCTTATAACATAATAGTGTGGGGATAGAGAGAGAATGGTTGGTGAATCACTTAGAGGGAGAAAGAACATAAGAGAGATCTTTGTTATGTGTGAAAAAATGAACAAACAACCACCTCTCTAAGGCTGGAGAGGTGTTTATTATACTTACAATAGATTGTGGGCTTGGGCATGCAAGGGTTTATCATGAGGCCTTTACTAACTAACTATGTAAGTTTCCAAAAAATTACTTAACGAAGCTAATGGACTGTTTTATCTATGGATGCGAATGACATCTTTCCTAAGGAATTTCGTATTCTAACAATCTCCCTTAAGGGAGGTTGCTCCTTTTTACAAAAAAACTTAACTTAGCATACTACGCTTTCACTTTAGTCTTGAGCTCGTTTAACTTCAATCATTTTAATCTTATGGATTGATGTAGTGATCATAGACTTTAGGTTTGAGCTTGTTATTGCTTGTCTTGAATGTAGATACTTGTTTATATTAAATCCATGAATGTTTCAATTGAGTAACGCTCACCCACTACGACGTGTGACCGTTAAAATGTTCCTGAAACTTAACTAAGTTACTCTTCGCACCGATATTTTACGTACGACACACAGAGACATCACTCTGAATCAATGCCCTAGCGTCCCTCGAGAAACCGAAATATACTTAATCATTGCTATCATATAAAGCGAACTCTTTTCTAGAGAACTCTGACAAACTCCGCACTACCAACACGACTCGCAGACTCGATTCTTGTAATGCTTCGTCTGATACTCAACTTTGAAATACCAACCGCCCATAAGTCATAAATCGCTCTCGAATCGCTTTCTCCCGATATGCGCCTTGTACAACTCTCGACTCTAAAACCGCTCGTCACCCTTTCTTCGATTGACGTTTCCGGTATCAGGTGACGGAAACTTCTTTGAAATTCTTGATTTAATACATCGTCACTTCAGAAAGAAGTATGTGTGTATCAGGTTGCAGGAAGTCTTGAAACAGGTACTTGAGCTTTCATGATGTCTTTATATTAGTCGGTCGGGTATGAGCATGTGGTTATGAATCATGACTCGTCGAGAATCAACTGCACCAATCAATCTTGAACACCTTGAGATCATCAACCAAGCATAATCTCCTTTCGCCATCTTGTGACCTTTGCCATCTTGTGAACTTGTGACTTCTGGACTGACATGCCCATACCTTTCTTGATAAGTTATCTTGAAAAGCTTTATAATGCATCTCTCTTGAGGTTCTTTAACTTTAATACTTCGTCACTTCAAGAAAGACGTATGGCATCAGAGTGACAAAAACTTCTTTGAAATTCATTGACTTTAATACTTCGTCGCTTCAAGAAAGACGTACGGTATCAGAGTAGCGGAAGTCTTAAAACATGTACTTGAGCTTTCATGATGTCTTCAAATTTGTCGGTCAGGTATGAGCATGTGGCTATGAATCTTGTGAGTCAGCTGGAATCAGGTACCTTCACCTCCATCTTTAAGTAACCTGCATTAAAACAGTTAGCAATAAAGTGAGGGGATGAATATGGCTTTGTCATTCACCCGTGTTTGGTTAGAGTAACCTTTAAATCCGTGAGGATCGACCTGTGATAAGGTAGATTCAATTTAAGAAGAATCTCCTTGACAGGATTTCCAACTGAAGTATAGAATCTTTCTAACACATTTGTATAAGATTCATCAAACTCAGTATGTTCTCATTATCAGAACGTCTTAAAGTAGACAGCACGATAAGAGTGAACCAGTGAATTACTGTCTCACTGATTGAAATAGAAAAATCAATTTGAAAATCAATTGACGTGTCCTTGCTAAAGTGATTTTGTAACACATCGAGAGTGTTAATCATTTCAAAAATTCATCAACAATCGTCAATTCATAACCTGGAACAAGTTTGATTCTTATAGAATCGCACCATCGTTTCTTTCTAGTTGTCACAAGTTTGATTCGTATAGAATCGCACAAGTCACCTACCATGAGCTTGTTTGATGTTGGCCTAAGTGAATGGGGGGCTTCTTTCTTTTCACCCTTTATCCTTACAATTCTTTTTAATTCTTCAACCCCTTCAGTGCTTACCGAGACTTCATAACTAGAACCTTGTTGGGTTTGTTCCAGTACTAGCTCCATCTCAGTCGGCACTTTTCCCGATTCTCACTTTTTCTCCTTTTGTATCATACCTAAGGACTTCTACACTATCTAGTAGATATCCCTGGGTAGATCCCTCCGGTTTTGGCTGTATCATGGGATTTGAAAACCTATGCCTAACCACCTTATAACTCCATAAATTTAAGTACATGGTCGGTCTTTTGGGTATTCCATCTCAATCAAAACCAAAATCATTGAAAATTTCAATCAAACTGTTTGATATAAATATCAAAAAGATTTACACTTTGAAAGTGTTTTCATCATCACTTAAAAGCTCCCCTTTAACATGTGCACAGTAATCATAGTACATGCTAATTGTGGAGTGCATTGAGTCCATTTTATCTAATCATATTTCAATATAAATTAGATTCAGTTTAATCACATTTTTCTCCCCTTATCCAAAATGTTAATCCCTTGATATTTTGGATATCAATTGATTAAACGTTCGGGGACAAAATGTTACATACTATCTATAGGAACATTATAATGCTCCCCTCAATTTTTGAGGGTATATAAGATAGTGCTGAGTACAATAATTTGAAAAAAAAAATTGAATTCACGAAGAAATTCTTGAAATTTTTTGTACTCGAGCACTCCTTAATATCACCATAATGTCTATACTACATATACACAAATTCACAAGTTTTAATTATTCACGAGGATTGACCTGTTATGATAAGGACATCATATGTTGAATCATATGGTGCTTTGTAGCAGCCGAAAGTCACCCTCGTACGGTCTCCCACTAACAAATTTCTCCAAACTCCGCATAATCCTCCTAGTCTTTAGCTTTTTGTTAATTTCCTAGATCATAGCTCCTGCTTTATCTTTGTCACTTTGTCTCCAGATAGTCTGTGGTAGATACTCCATCTGAACTCCCTTTAGACGATCATTAAGAGCAGTCCGAACATCATTAAGTGTACCGTCACTGAACTTGTGTAGTTCATCGATACGCATCAGTCTGTTCTTTTTGTCTTTGTTTTGGTAAATGAAACCTCTGGGATTGGAGTATGCTGTGTAAGCTTCCCTTCTTTTAAGATATGGTCTGTACGTATCCGGCTTAGTGAGGTTGAGCTTCTTTTGGTAACTTTCGACACCTAATTGAAGATCTTCCATACTCCTTCTGATAACAACGCTTCTTGTGAACATTCTCAAGGATACATTAAGAGCTAGGCGTTCTTCAATGGTGAGATTTGTCAATTTGCCTTAAACAAGAAGAAGTAGCATGTCTTCGATGTTTTGAATGCGAAGCCTGTTGAAATCGCCTTCCTTGAATTTGTACAGCTTGTCATCATCCCTACAAACAGTGATCCAATCAAGATGCTTGTAGTTATGCCAGTCGACTATTTCAAGCTTTGTGACAGCAATGATTCTGCGTTTGGAGTAGACATCTCGAGCAGATTCCCTGTTAGCAGCAAATCTATAGAATTTTTGTCATTTTCGCCCCCAATGTGAGGTTCCCCATAGTGCATGTTTGTCATAGCTAACTGGCACTTGACTCCACATTCTGTAAGGGACCAAATCTTCAATCCATTTGATGTGCCCGTAATCTGTAGCCTTGGTTTTCGTCACTGAAGTTGCATATTTTCGGCTTGAGACACCACCGCTTAGATACTCTAGGTCATTGTTGATGAAGTGATCAAAAGGTATGACACGGCGACCTCGAGAATTAGGTATCAATGGTAGTGGATTTCGCAGATCATGTAGATATTGCTGACCTTCAGGGTTGTTCCAGTCTGATTGTTCAATGGTTGCCTTGTAGACTTCTTTAAAGAGGTATTCGAGCTTCACCAGACTCTTGCATGATCCTTTTATCAGCTCAAATGTTGGACCGGTTAATAGTTCTGGAGTTAAAGTATCAACCTTAAGTCGGTTCATCACAAATGCTGAGAAGTCAATAGGAGTGTCCATCAGCTTATTAAACGATTCTCTCGGATCTTCTTTCTGGGCCAAAGAGCTTAGCTAAGGTTGAACAGGTCCATGAGCATCAGGCAAAGTCTTGTTCCATTCACGATCGAGAGAAGGAAGTTTTGCTGGTTTCTGAAACCAATCAGGATGCTGAGAGGTCTCTTCATTAGGTTGATCTTCAGTAACTCTTGTTTCGAACTCCTGATGTGCAAGTTCTTCCAAATCTTTGACAGTGTGCATTGGCGCCTCTGTCTGAGCAGACTCGCCAGCAGACTTGTGATAAGATTTGGACCATTCAGTTGACTTACCAGTTGTCCTAAATGTCTTTTCCTTTGGTGCACTGGTTGACTTGGGTTCTTTTCTAGCTCGTCTTCTCTTAGACCCTAGGTTTGCGGAGGGTTCTTCGTCTTTATCCTCATCATATCTTCGTCTTTTAAACGAGACAGTATCACCATAAGTGTCAAGAATGAGCTTATCACTTTTGTAAGCTTCAACCAATGCCTTGTAAAGATTCTTTTGTTAATCAGATCTGTGGATTGACTTATTGCTCTTCATCTTGTCTATGAGAATCTTCTCTAGCTCTAATTCAGATAGGTTGGCAGCTATAGCAAGAGATGTCTTGGATTCAGTAGATGAACGAGTCATAACCTCAGCTTCGAGTTGTTCGTTTACTGTCTTCTCAATTTTTGGCAAAATCTTGGAGACTTGTGCCTTAACTTGTTCTTTGACTTGGTCCTTGATTATTTTCTTTATGTTGTCATCAAGTTTATTGACAAAGTCTTCGTTTTCGGCTTGAGCTTTATCTCTGAGTCTGTCTGATTGCAATTGAACAGATGTTTTGACGGCTTCATTCATCTTGTTTGCAAGGTACGCATCAACAATGCCGGGAATGGAAGAAACTGCTTCAACAAATTGGTTTATTTGTTTGAACTCAGAGAATTCAGTTTCCAAAGTTTTTAGTCTATGGTCAAACTCGAATAAAGAGCCAAAGTTGGGAAGATCTTATAGTGAGGAGCATGGAACAGTTGCTGGTGTAGGTACTGGTGTTTGTTGCAGATGTGTGATGAGAGGAGTGGGTGGAAGAGTTGTTGCAAACAAAAGAGGTGGCTCAGCGATAGTGGTGACCAAAACATCTACCAGTGAAGTTGCCTCAGTGCTAGGAGTAAATATTGTGTCAATACCGGTATCTGGATTAGGGTTGAGCATGTTAGAAACGAAGCCAGATGACACAGAAGAACTCTGTTGTTGACCTTCTGGATTGACCGAAGTTATGATCACATGAGTGTCTTCTATCACTTGAGTAGTTTGAACGATATTGTGTGGAGCATCTGTCATTCCAGTATCTCTTCTCTCCAGATTAACTTTCACGTCCCTATATAACTCATTTGCTTCATCTTCATCTTGTGTTGCCTCTTCATCTATCCCATCTTCCTCAATATTCTCACCTTGAACTTCTTCATCACTGTATTCATTACGTCAGTGGATTCAACATGAGAAAGTGTTTGAACCCGAGGATCAAAGCTATCTTCTTCTTTATCTTCTTCATCATGAGTGGAGAACTTACGATGAACGAAGTCATCACCATCGTTGTCTGAATCTGTTTGCTCATCATCATCATCTTGATTTTCAGCATCTTGATTATCAGCATCGTTATCATCATCATCATTGTTACCATCATCATCATTGTCATCATCATCGTCTTCACTCACATTAACTTCATCATCATCGTCTTCTTCACTTGACTTCCAAGAGATTTGCTCATCATCAGATTCATAAGTCGGTACATCGGGAACCCCTGGTATACTACCAGTTCCTTCATCTGCACCTGAGCCGCTGGCGTGAGAGCTGTGAGTTTGTATTAGGCTTCTTTTTGTTGCTAGCTTTATTTGTTCAGCTTCTGTTAAAGCAACCTCAGATAGCACTGTTAGACCTTTAGCTTTAGATGTCTTTGCAGGTTGCTTCTTCTTTGCAGTTTTAGCCGCCTTTGCAGAAGTCTTGAGTCTTTTGCCTTTAGTTGGAGGAGTCTTTGACATGTCAGATCCAACTTGCTTCTTCTTGACCCTTGCTTTTGTCTTTGGAGGTTCAGCTCCTGAAGCAATGGCATAGTACTCTTTGTAGGATTCAGAGTTTCTGATGTCTTCATTCGTCAATTCATTAGGCAAAATGGCACCATACAGTTGTGTATCCTCATGCCTGGAGACAACCTTTATCATGGTAAACATGTAGTCATCCCTGGCATAGTGCCAATTTACACTGTTCCGTCTTGGAATTGATTGATCCTTAGTCATGAAGAAGTTGACGATGACTTTGGTGAAGCGAGGGTAGTACATCTCATTACTCTTCTTGACATTCTTGTTCTCTACTTGATAAACGAAATCTTCCCACAGAAGGTAGGCATAGTCTACGTTCTTCTTATGGTACATGCCCTAGAGGATTTGAGCTTGAGATAGTCGAAGACTGTCATATCCGGTACTTTTTCCACTCAGACATTTGTTGATAACCGCAGCAAATGATCTCCAAGGTTGATGCAACTTGTTGACATTGACATCGGTGATCATTTTAATGTCACTACTGTGACCAAGATCTCTTAAAAATGTGAGAATTTCCTCTTCAAAGGGTAGTTCCTCGAATTGCTGATTAGGGAGTTTAGGGCATATCTGAAGCATTTCTCTGAAGTACTCAAGACTAACAATATGTTTCTTATTGTTCATCTTGAAACGAATCGAGTGATGATGAACTATAGCAGTGACCCAAAACTCTTGCATGTAAATTTCTGGAACATCCGCTGTGATTTGGAATGCGTTGTAGAAGGGAGTGAGTTTCAAAACATCATAGACATGAAGAGTTGCTTCTTGGACTTGAGGCTGAGCCTTAGTCAAAAAATTCTTTTTCCAATCTTGAGTCGGTTAGCAGGAGCAACTAAAGCGTCATCCAATGTAATTTGTTCAGCTCTGGTGATGTCCATGGTTCTGCTTAAGAAAGAATCAATACAGTTTTTACATAAAACCAAGTTTATATATAACTATATAAACCTTTTATGTGAACACTTTATTATGATTTGCAAATTAGGACCTTAAGACTTTTAGCACTTGTAAAGATATATTCCTCTGAATGGTAACTTAGATAGACTTATTTACTTAAGGGACTAAGGCAACTTCTATGACAATTTAGGAATCATGGGTTTTCTAACTAGTAGAGAATTTAGATATCCTAAGTCGTTTATTAGTTAACCTTGATATTACCTTGGTTTTAAGCCTATTTTAAATCAATTAGATAGCTTAATTAACCAATTTTAATTAGCCTACTAATTTAAGTTTTACTTTGCCATCAAATTGGAATTTTGATCTTAAGTGTTTTTGGTCTAAATCTATTGGATTGGTTTCTTAAAGATTTCACTAGATCAGTTGTTAAAACATTCACTAGATCGGATCCTTAAAAAGAATGACTAGATCGGTTCCAAAAGGATTTTGACTAGATCGGTTTCCAAAGGAGATTGACTAGATCGGTTCCAAAAGGAATTGACTAGTTCGGTTCCCACATAAGATTGTCTAGATTGGTTCGTACAGAAAATTGACTAGATCGGTTCCTAAAGGGACTGACTAGTTTGGTTCCCACATAAGATTGACTAGATCGGTTCCTTAAGGGACTGACTAGTTCGGTTCCCACATAAGATTGATTATATCGGTTCCTACAGAAGATTGACTAGATCGATTCCTTAAGGGATTTGACTAGATCGGTTCCTTAAGGGACAGACTAGATCGGTTCTCGAAGTGTCTTGACTAGATCGGTTCTTTATGGGACTTTGACTTGTTCGGTTCAAAAGGGTTTGATTAGATCAGTTCCCAAAGAAAATAACTAGATTGGTTCCCAAGGATATTGACTAGATCGGTTCCCAAAAAGAAAAACGACTAGATCGGTTTCTCATATAACTTCACAAACATGATTTTTGTTCACGGGTTAATCATTTATATTAGTTTTAACTATTTTAGTAACATTTATAAGCACTTTTAAACATGGACACGATGTATAAGTAACAACGAATAGGTCACACACAATCAAATCGAACAAGAACATGAACTATTCATCAAGGTTATACTATGTATATCATCTTAAGATGCTCAAACATATTCAATAATGATGAAACAATCTTCCCTATGCTTAACCCACTAACAATAAACCTTCTACCCCGAACCCCCAAATTGACGCATAAAAGATCATCCATAACTAATTCATATGATAACAAAACACAAAACTGAGTTCCATGAGTGCTAATGACACCTAAACAAACTAAACGCCTCAATCAAATTTTTTAAGTTTCACAAGGTTTTGATTTTGACGAAACCTTAAATCAATTTTTGGGTTTCAACATCAAATCATTGTTAAATCTCAATTCTTTTGAGATGTGAGTTGTTTAAGATGTGGAGAACACATTTCTTTTATACCTTAATGCACGAGATCAACTAGAAATGGAAGCTTGGAGAATGGCGATCGTTTGTGGGGTGAGTGGGAGGAAAAATATGTTAAGTGTGTGTTTGTGTGTACAGGGAACGAGGAGGGTGGGATGGGGCATAGAGTATTTTTATTGTTTTGACTTATTTGACCCCTATAGTTATAAACATTTTTCATTTTGCATATTTAAGTTTTATAGGGCATAGATAAGTTAAACAATTATCACAAAGAGTCCCTAATGTTTTTATACTATCATACCTATAGACTTATTTTTTGCAAAATTACTCCCTAAAGGCTTAAACAAGTAACATTTAAGGCACACATAAGCTAAACTTAATTAACTTTCCTTAAAGAATGATATTTCGTTATTGTTTAAAAAACTTTTTCCATTTAAACACATGACTTTCTGAAGAAGATATCACTTTCTCCCCCTCAAATAATGACCCGTTTTCTATTTAAAGAGCTGTTGTCATTGTTTGAGTGGTCGAATTGTCTTTGAAAATCTTTTTGTGATTACTGAAAACACTGATTCATTATAAAGACAACTTTTTACCAATAAAAATAAGATTTCTCTTATTTTAACACATAAGCGCACTGACACGTACACTTATGGAAATATAGGAAGCACGGGTTGTGATGCAAAGTAATCACAAGCCTTTGCATGGTCATAAAGTAGACCATGCCCGAGAATAAATTCCCGTTGAGAGGTCAAGTTTCCTTTTTGACGGAATACTTGCCTTTAAAATGATGTCCGGGTTACTATCTGAAATAATAGCAAGCCATTTGGCATGTTTTGAAAACATTTGTAACTTCTGCTCGAACTTCATTTACAGCCTCGTATCATTATTGAATGACATTTCTAAGACCGTAAATGTTATCGATTTTCAGAAGACATGCCTTTATTACCTCTTTTTATATTTTTTCATTTTTTAATTTTTTCTTTGGTTTTATAGATTTTATATTTTTGTATTTTGTTTTTATAAAAGTTTTCTAAAAATGAAAAATCTTTTTGGTTTTTATGGTTTTATGTATATACATATGATACAGGATATGTGAATAGGTACCACCACTATTCATCAACTTCATCTGCCAATTGTTTCAGAGTCTCCGGCGTAAAACTCCGCATTCCCAGCTTGTTGATCAGAAATTCAATTCTTTCTCGGCCAAGAGCTTTAGTGAAGATGTCCGCCAGTTGATACTCCGTATTGACAAAGTAAAGTTCGATCACCCCATTCTCAACATGCTCCTTGATAAAGTGAAATCTGATGTCTATATGCTTTGATCTGGAATGTTGAACGTTGTTGCAGCATAAGGCAATAGCGCTTTTGTTATCACAGTACATTGGAATTTTGTTGAAACCAAAGCCATAGTCGGTAAGCTGTGATCTCATCCAAAGGATATGAGCACAACAGCCGGACAAAGCAATATATTCAGCTTCCGTACTGGATATCGCAGCGCTTTTCTACCTTTTTGATGACCAACTGATAAGTCTATCTCCCAAAAATTGCATACTACTAGATGTGCTACGGCGTGTATCTTGACAACTAGCATGATCCGCATCTGCAAATGTTGTTAGAGCAATCGAAGAATCCTTCGGATACCATAGTCCCCGATTAACGGTTCGTTTTAGATATCGAAAGATCCTTTTTACTGCATTTAAGTGCTTTTCGGTAGGCCGAGCCTGATACCGGGCACACATGCATATAGCAAATTGTAGGTCAGGTCTACTGGCTGTGAGATAAAGGAGGGTGCCTATCATACAACGATAGTGTGACGGATCAACGGCTTTCCCTTCTTTATCCTTATCCAGATTGGATTTCTCCACCATGGGAGTATCCATTGGGTTATAAGAGTCAAAACTGTATTTCTTTAATGATTCAAGGGCATATTTTGACTGGTTAATAAAGATGCCTCTGGGACTTTGAGAAATCTGTAATCCTAAGAAAAATGAGATTTTGCCAATCATTGACATCTTAAATTTTGAACACGTGATTTTAGAAAATAGGTCACAAAGTCTAGGTGTAGATGCATCAAAGATGATATCATCGACATATATTTGTACCAGAAGTAGTTCCTTGCCGTCTTTGTGTATGAACAATGTGGGATCCACTGAACCTTTGGAGAAGTCTTGGGATATCAGGAACGAAGACAACATGCATACACGCGTGTGGAGAGCTTGTATCAACCCAAAAAGAGAATTCTTAAGCTTGCGACAAACACGTTGATTTGGTTTATCTTTATCCAAAAACCCATCTGCTAGCTAACATAAAACTTCTTCCCGCAAGATTACCATTCATAAACAACAGTCTTCACATCCCATTTGGTAGATATCAGTTTTGCATATAAGTCTTCATAGTTGTCAAAGTCGATTAAGAAAAAGCTTCAAGGTTGTAAACCCTGGTACTAAGTGAAGAGTACTCGTATTATTGATCTAATAATATTGGAGCGTTTGATTATATCTTTGTTTGTTCAAGATTGATGTTTTATTCATAATACTTCTAGGTATTAAGGTGTAGATTCCGCATACACTTTAATAAACATACAAAGTTTCTACAACAAGTTATTTTAGATTTATCCAAGGTAATTAAACCTTAAACAACCTAAGGAATTGATCTAGGTTTGGGATCAACATTGAAGATGTAAGATACATCAATGAACGAATCATTGATCTATACATATGAACATCCACTTCTTCACCAACTTCATCCTTGAGTAGAGGCTTTTGAGTTTCCATTGGTGTGCTTGTAGTGTTGACTTCTGTAAACCTAAATTTCTTTAAAATTTCATCAACATATTTATCTTTACTAATAAATATGCCATCCTTCTTCTGCTTCACTTGTAATCCCTGGAAGAATGTAAGTTCTCCCATAGAACTCATCTGAAATTTATCATGCATCAACTTCTCAAATGGAAAGTGATTCCACCCGAATACGTATACGTAAAATATAGTATAAGGATTAGTCAATAATAGTATAGTATAGTATTTCCGCCGGGTTCTAGAAAATCGCTTTTAACCAAAGCAAAGTTTAAAAAAACTCCCGGGTCGTTTCCTCCACGAAGCGTGAATTGAGAATCGATTAAGTTCGTGATCGCGTGATTTGAATGGTTTTAAAGATTTTAATTTGGTTTCTAATACTACTAATGAAAACGCAAAAAAACATGTAAAAGACAAGTAAACAATTAAAGCATTTAAAGACTAAGCACGAAAAACGTTAACGAGAATTTAAAAACGCGACATTTAAGCAAGTAAATCAAAATTAAGCCCTAAAAATGTTTTTTTATTTTTTATAAATCCTAAATGATTTAAAATAATTTTATAAAAAAAATTATATTCTTTTGATTTTTATTTTATTTATTACGAATGAAAACCTAATTTAAACTAAATTAAATATTAAAAATAGCAAACTAATTATTAAAAATCTGGAAAAATTAGGAAAATTACATTAAACTAAGTAGAACCTAAGAAAAATAAGACCTGAAAGGTTTGCTAAACTAATAAGCAGAAAATAAGCAAATAAGCTCGGAATAGCTAAACTGGACAAAAGACATTAAGTATTAAATGATGCAAGATATGTTTGAAAAAGTCCCAAGGGCAGTTGGTGTTGAGAGTGTGTGTTAAATGCGTTGGCTATGAAAGGGGAGGTCACAGGTTCGAAACCTGTGGCCATCTCTTTTTGTAAAACATTTTTTTTTAATTTTTATTTGAAAAAGCTAAAGTACAAGCAAAAATAAGCTAATTTAATAAAAGGACATATGACTGAAACTTATTAGATAAGATGAAAAAAAACTATGAAAAAGGGACAGATTTAGCTTATAAGCCTTTTTGACATTAGGCTAAAACTGTTTGGCTTTAATAGACTCAATAAGCAAATGGTAAAACAAAATAAGCTAAAACAAACTCTACCCTAGACTCAATAAGCTATACAAACTAGTAATAAGGAAATGGCAACAGCTGAAAGACTATAATTAGCTAAAAGGCAGATTGACTCTAAAAGGACTATAGAGGACTTAAAAGACTTTTTGCCTACTTCATAAGCTAGAGAATGAACAAATAAGCACTAGAAATGAGCAAAAAGTTCAAAACAGATTGAGTTTGATGACCAAGGAATACATAGAAGCTAAAAATTAGAAAATTGGACAAGTAAATAAGCCAGAAAAGACTTGAGGAAATGGCAGACACACTACTTTTGTATTTTGGCTTTTTGAAGAAATGACAATGTGCAGCTTAATTTTTAAGACTCCAAAAAGGATTTTTATCAACTAACAACTAAGAAAACAGATGAACTTAAGACCATTATAAGCAAAGATTAACCTAAAATAAGCTATGAATTGACCTTACTTAATCTGCACAAAGAGACCTTTTTAGCCAAAACTACAAAACTTGACCACTTAACTGATTTTCATAAAAAAATAACTTTCAAAAATCTATGACTCAAAACAGATGTTAATTCATGCATTAGAGACTCATTTTGATATAAAGAACATAATTCAAGTCTATTTCTAAGATAATCCACAAAATAAGCTGATTTGTAAAACTTTTAAACTACAGACTTGCATTTTTCCTTAATCAACCTTCAAAGCTTAATACTACCTAATCTAATCTTATGGAAACTTGCATTTAGACTAAATCTAAGCTAATGAAAACTAAATTAAGTACTAAAAATGAAATTTACCACTATTTGACCCTTTGTAAAACTTTGTCCCAAACACCCCTTGTGAGTCCCTAACTGAATAGATCTTTGCAACCTACTAAAGGTAATAGCCGACCTATATAAATACAGTTTGACTATACAGAAACACTGACTATGAATACTATGTGCTAATGCGGAATCTTAACACAAGTACTAAGAAGAACAATGAAAAACTAAATAATGATTTCTATTAATCTGCTTTGAGTGATTACAGATTACTAACTATGAGATATGATTGTATGAGATATATATTGAACTCTCTCTTCTAACTATGCCCTGAGGGATCCTTTTATAAACCAAGGATAAACCCTAACAGGCTTACAAAACACGTAAAAGATAATACATATCTTTTCCTAGAATATCTCATACATATCTCTTAAACGGTACTAACTAGTTTCTACTAACAGTACTAACTATCTGATCAGTACTTAACACTTTGTACTGTCAGTACTAATTATAACTATCGGTACTAACTATTATTACTAACGGTACTAAGTTAGGAAAACATAATTCCCAACAATCCTCCCTTAAACATGAATGTTGAACTCTTTTAACTTCATGTTTCTTCAGGTTTATCTTCTTAAATTCATAGAGGATGTATCCAAACACTTTAACATATCTTGATCTTTAAACACTATCCATCTTCAGCAGCAACTTTGTCTTCTCAGCAACACAGCAACATCTTTTCAGCAACAATCCAACTAAGTTGGCTTTGTAGTTTTTGGCAAACTACCAGCCATAAACGGATTTGATGTTCCTTTACCAGTAGCCGTTTGCTCTGGGATAGTTAACTCTTTATTTTTAAAAATATGGTGAGTTAATTACCATACAGTTTTTGGTAAACTGTCAACCATCAACGGAATTGATTTGTCTTTACCAAATACCGTTTGCTTTTGGACTAGCCAATGCTTCATTGCCATAAAGTGCTTTCTTGTGCAGCTTCTTCCTCTTGTTTCTACCTGTATTCTAGCCAGAGAGTGCATCAGATCAATTTTGTCTTTGTGTGTCAGCATCTATTTAGCTTGCAATTTGAGCTTCCTCTAAATCTGTAGATCTTGGAAAGCTCTTTTGATTCTTTGATGCTTGTACTTCGGAATTGAAAGGTCTTCTTCAGTCATTGGCTCTTTTCCTTTTCTCCTTTGACACCTTTTCTGTTCTCACCGTATTATCCTCCAGCAGTTTTAACTTACCTGTATTAACTTGAGATGAATGGTGTACTATCAGCCATTAAGTTTATCAGTATTAATTGAGCCAGTTATTAACTTGAGCAGTATTAATTGAAGCTGAATCAGGTTCTTCAAAATTAAAGAATTTGGTAGGAGTTGTTTTAGACTTTGGTTTCCTTCTATAAATCCTTGACCATGAGGGCTTGTGATCCCTTACCCTTCTTGAAACTACATTAGATAAGATTTGTGCAGCCTCTTAAGGGTGGAAGGACTGATTTTGTCTTCTTGAGCCTCCCCTGATCCCCTTACTCTTTTCAGGATAGTAGCATATGTATTTTCTTGATCTGTTTGAGAAGGAACTTCTTGATTCTGACCCTCTGCATCCTCAGTTTCCTTTCTTTTCCTCTTCTTCCTCAACTTGTTTTCTAGCTTTTTGACTTGCTCTCTCAGCTGCAGGATATGCTGTTCTAAGAGTTGCTTAGGTTTCACTTAGTTCCTTTTCAAGATTTCACTCTTGATTCCAGTCTAGGTACAATATTCATCGGGTTCCTAAGTTGCTCACTTTCTGCTACTAGATCTGATGCTTGATTATCAGGTCATGTGAAGAGGTGGAGGATCATGTGATAAGAAGGTTCAAATGATAGACCTTCTGTATCATGATATGAAGGTGATGGAATTTGAGGAGATGGTGGAAAAGTTGGTTGGGTGTCAGAAATGGTAAAAATGGGTGGAGTTGATGATGTTCCTACAGGTTGAATTGGAGGTGTTGAAGTAGATTGTACAGGTTGAGTTAGTGAAGGAGGTGGTTGTGTTATTTGTACATGAGATGGAATTGAGGGGAGAGTTGGTACATGGTGAGTTGGTTGTTGGTACAGGAGATGCTCTGGTTTACAGGGTGGTTGGGTTTTAGAGAAGCATTGGTTGGGGTTGACCTGCATCATGGTTAGCATAGCAGGCAAACAATGGTCTATGTATCCTTGAAAACTTCTTTTCATATTTCCAAAAATCTTTTTAGTTATGATTAGGGACAAAAAAGGTTTTTGTTTTCCTGTTTGTTACATTCAAAATCATCTGAAGAAACGAGGGTACATAAAAACGTTGTTTGCTTTTGAAATTGGAGATAATTCCATATAGATAAGTTTTGAAAAGTTAAAGTCTTTTCCAGTGGAAGACGATTCAAGCAGTGCATTGTTGCTACAACTGATCCCATCCGCCACTTTTGGAGCTTATACAATGGAAGAATATGATGGATTAAGAATCTCCATTGGGGGTGTAAAGTGATTTTCAAAAAGTAAAGGTTTCTGTCATTACATACCCATATTTTGCATTCCTGCAAAATCTCTTCATTTAGAAAAATTGTTAATCCCTGAAGCATCTGGCTTAATTGGAGTTGCCCCTAACAGACTCCCCCCCCCCCCCCCCCCCCCCCCGACCCCTTCAGTGATTGTTATATTCATGATATCTATGGTTGCACTAAGTTGTTGTGTCCATCTGAAGTTGTTCTAGCAAGTTGCTGTCTGCCATAAACTGCTTGACAAGAGAATCGTAGATAGATAGGCCTCTGGGGATATCCATTGTGGGTGTGGGTGGTGGTGGATTGTGAGTGAGAGCATACCTCAATTTTGACCGTCTGAGGAAATCCACTATCTCTGTGTAACCAGACTCTAGTTTGGTTTGGTAAGAAATCCACCTTGATTGTGATTATCGCATAATTGAAGTGCGACATTGAAAGATTTGGTGAAAAATATTTGAATCTTTTAAAATTAGGTATGGTGATGGGCTCACGTTTGACAGATTAGGTTTTCTGGTAATGAGAGGTAATTTTAGCGATTGCTTTTGAGAAAAGATAATAGGGTAAATAGTGATAGGATGAATGAGAATTTATTTATCCCTATATAATGGTACTCTATCAGCGATTAGGCGGCTTAACATTATCTTCAACGGTTATGTTTGAATAAAATAAAGTGATTTTATTTCAATCAGTATTAAGTGAAAGCTACCAGACTTAAAACTTGCACTACCAGACTTAAAATAGTCAACCAGTATTAATAGTGATTCATCATACTTAAAATATTTTCAACCAGTTTTAATTTTATTTACAGCAAGTTGACCACAACATCATTACTTACAACCAAATTGCATCCAATTAGCAAGTGACAACTGGCATTTTCTTTTCCATGTCCAAGTTGATCTTGCATCACCCTTTTCAACTCCAAGTAGTACCTGCAAAGTTAGTCTAAACAAGAAAGAAACAATACTAATTTAACTTATACTAAGCAGAATTAACCTAATATAACTACCAGTCTTAATCCTTAACAGCCAGTATTAAGTGGTTACCAGTTTTAACTTTTACACTAGCAGACTTAACATTAATCTACCAGTATTAAGTTACTATATTACCAGAACTAATCCTAAATTATACTACCAGAATTAATTTACTATATTAGCAGAACTAATCCTAAGTTATACTACCAGAATTAATTTACTATATTAGCAGAACTAATCCTAAGTTATACTACCAGAATTAATTTACTATATTAGCAGAACTAATCCTAAGTTATACTACCAGAATTAATTTTAACTTAGAGCTACCAGGATTAAGACTAACTTATACAGAACTAAATATTACATTAAATTTACACTTTTTCCTCCCCTTAAATGTAGCTTATGGGTTGATCATACCAATGCTAACCACCAAGTAATTGAACCGTGGTCCATCAAATGGTTTGGTCAACAAGTCAGCTACATTTAAGTCTGTGTGAATTTTCTCCACACTTATGAGTTTCTTCTCATAACAATCTCTGATGAAGTGGTGACGAATCTCAATGTGTTTGGTCTTGGAATGATAGACAGGGTTCTTCACAATGCAGATTGTGCTTTCATTATCAATGTGGATTTTGGTATTCATGAAGTTGAAACCATAGTCCAACAATTGATTTTGAACCCACAACACTTGTCCACAGCAATGCGCAGCAGCTACATATTCAGCTTCAGTTGTTGACGTGGCTACTATAGTCTGTTTCTTGCATTGCCATGAGATAAGTCTTTGACCAAGAAATTGACAACCACCTGTTGTGGATTTCCTGTCAAGGTTGGAACCACCATAGTCACTATCAGAGGGAATGCTTCCAAATCAAGGGGAGAGTCCCTAGGATACATAATCCAAGTTTGGTTTGCCCTTGAGGATACTTGAATGATCTTTTGACAGCAATTGAGTGAGAAGTCTTTGGAGTCACCTGGAAAAACGTGAACAAAACACATAATGCATACATATTATCAGGTCTAGAAGCAGTTAAGTACATGAGAGAATCTTATCATAGAATCTATTACACAACGTGACATCTACATCAAAAGCTTTCCTATCTTTGTTAAGGCAGCTTGGTCTCCATTAGGAGTGATAGCAGCTTTGAACATGACAAGATCATAATTTCTTGAGTTTCTCAGCTACATACTTGTCCTGAGATATGAAGATGCCCTTCCCTGTTCTGCCTTGACTTTGAAGGTACCTAAGAAGAATGTAAGTTCACACATGGAGCTCATTTGAAAATTCTGCTTTGCATCAAGTTTTCTATTTCCGCACACCAAAGACTTATTGGTAGACCCTCAAAAATGATTCTCATCAACATACACTTGATACCAACATGATATCATTTTTGTTTTCTTCTTATGAATAAAGTCTTGTCATATGGTGGCCTCTTGTATTCCATTGAGTCTCTAGGAATGTTGACAAAGTAGCATACCAAGTCTCTAGGGATTGGTGCTAGCCTTACAAGGCTTTTGACCACCTTGTAAACTTTGTGGATGATAGGTTCAACAAAACACAGGAGGTTGTGAGACATAGACCTCTTCGTCAATAGTGCCTACAGAAAAAGCACTTTTAGCATCCATTTGATAGACTATGGAACCTCATAAATGTAGGCAAAGGCAAAAACAATTCCTGATAGCTTCAATTCTGTCTCCAGGTGCAAAAACTCTATCATAGTCATTACCCTTCTTCTTGTCTATGACCTGAGACACCAGCCTTGCTTTGTTTCCTGACAATATTCCCTCCTCTCATCCTTTTTGTTCCTGTATACCCATTTAGTGCCTATCACCTTAGCACCATAGGGTAAATCAACCAAAACCCATACTTGTTGAAGCTTGAACTGCAACAGTTCTTCCTGCATAGCTTCAACCCAGCTTCCATCTTCAAGTGCTTCTGTCACTTTTCTTGGTTCACACTGAGATAAAAAGCAAGCAAAAAGACAATGTTGTTGATCTTTATGATTGCTTCTTTGGTGAGCTTGAATGTAGCTCACTAGAGCATGAGCCTCAGTGATTTCTGAGAGAGCTTTCTAGTCTGGAACAGTTGTATTTGGAAATCTCCAAGAATTTGACTTTGAGGATGAGCATTGTGAATTCTTAGAGTGGGGTTGGTAGTGACATCTACCGTATCAGGGAGATTGTTGAAATCAGTAATAACCCCATCATCATCATAAGAAGCTTGTTCAAAAATACCTTCACTAGATTTATCATAAATCCTTATTTCAGGCATCTCATCTTCATTGTCATCAGAGAAGACCTCTTCTTCATTTTGAGCACTAGGAGAGACAGTTTCCATATTACCAGGAGAAACTTGCTCTTTACCAGTATTAAGATTACCACTACCAGTATTAACAGGAATAGTACTGGTAGGTGCTTTTGTAGGTACTGGTCCTAAATGCTTCAAAGCAAGTGCATCAAGCTCTTTTCTAAAGACCATAATGTCATCGGCAGACTTGGATATTGGAGTAGAAGATGACTTCTTTGAGGATAGCAATCTTTTCAGAAACAGCTGCTTTTCTAGTTGCTTCAGTTAGAGATGTAGAAGAAACCACCATCAGGTCTGCAGCCTCCTCAGTCTGCACATCAATATCAATGACCTCTTTTGAACCTGCAGGGTTAGCTTGATTTTGCAAAGAGACAGGTATATAGTTCATAGAGTCTGTAAGATAGTCTAAGTCAAACATCCACCTATGGCCTATTCCCTGTACATTGGGTTTTTCCTTAAGAAAGTTGACATGAAGGTTTACTTCAACTCTTTTGGTTACTAAATTATAAACCCTAAAGGCTTTACTGTTCATAGAGTAACCAACAAGAAAACCCTCATCAGATTTTTCATCAAACTTTCCTAGTGGGCTAAGAGTATTGAGAATGGTAACATGGCACCCAAATGGTCTTATGTAGCTAAGGGCCAAACAAAAGCTCATAAGGAGTTTTGTTCTGAGGCTTGGTCACCCTTACCCTGTTGAAGGTATAGCAAGCAGTATTGACTGCTTCTGCCCAAAAAGTGGTAGGTAAGTGTGAGTCAGCTAGCATAGTCCTAGCAGCCTCTATAAGGGTCCTATTCATTCTCTCAGCAACCCCATTTTGCTGAGGAGTTCTTGCATTACTAAACTCCTATTTTATACCCTTTTCCCCACAGAATTCAAGCATAACCCTGTTTTTAAATTCTGTCCCATTATCTGATCTAATGATTTTTACTTTTTGATTAAGTTGGTTTTCTATCTGTTTTATAAAAGTCTTAAGGATGTTGCTAGTCTCATCCTTTTTGGCTAGAAAGAATACCCAACAAAACCTTGAACAGTCATCAGTAATCACTAGACAGTAACTTGCATGGTTGATACTCCTCACAGAGGTAGGTCCAAATAAGTCAATCTTGTCAACAAACCTGTAAATCCATATGCAAGGTGTGTAATGGGTGGGTCACAAACCTGTCAATCTTGGCTTTACAGGAGGCCTTGTGTTGCTTTCCCTTCTGACAAGCAACACAAGTGTGGTCATTTTTGAAACTCTTGGAAGGTAACCCTCTAACTAGATTATCCTTTACAAGTTTATTTAAGTTTTTGAAATTTAGGTGACCTAACCTCCTGTGCCACAATTTAGCTTCATCAGATGAGGCTTTTGCTAATAAACAAGTGTATCCTTTTGAAGAAGCAACATTTTTCATATCAAAAGTATACATGTTATGTTGCCTAGGAACTTTAAGAAGGACTTGATTTTCATCAGTCATCTTGAAGTCAGCGGACACCACAAAACACTCTTTTTCAGTAAAAAGTACATTTAACTTTTTATCACATATCTGAGATATGGAGAATAAGTTAAAATGTCCAAGTTCTTTCACAAAAGCCACATCATCAAAAACTAAATTTCCTAATCTAATTGTACCTTTTCCACTGATACTACCTTTACTTCCTCCAAAAGTAACAGATCCCACTTTGGA
>BQNB010011442.1:16641-80572 GCA_026074375.1 Tanacetum coccineum | reverse complement strand
GAAGACAACGATCATGAAATGCATGAGATGCTACATGATCTTTTTCTGATGGTGTCAATGGAAGGAAGTATAGGTGAACAAGAATAAGAACGAGAAACAGAACGTGAACGTGAACGTGAACCAGAACATGATCTTTTTCTCTATGTTGTATTGGTTTGTTTAATCGATATGAAGTTGGTTAATACTTTTCGTTTTTTACTTTCTGATGTAACAGGGAAGATGAAGATCATCGTCAGATGAGTTATGTCACCTGCAAGTTTGAAGATACTCATTTTCTGTAAATCGTAACCAACCCCATATTTGTTTGTTCAAACATATGATATTTTTGTATGTCTTGATATTTTAGTATTTCTATTTTAAATCCGATTACGATTTAAGAAGTTTAGAAGTGTTATCGTATTTTTCATCTAATGTAAACGAGCTATATGTCGAATTGAATACCTATGTTTAGATTATGGAAAATCAAATTCTGGAAAATATTTGATTATGGAAAATCAAATTCTGGAAAATCAAAAACTGGAAAGTGGCTAAAAGATTTCCTTTGCTTACCTTTACTTACTTTTAGTTGTAAATAAAAGTGGCTAAAAGATTTCTTTTGCTTACCTTTGCTTACTCTGAGTTGTAAAAGAAAGTGGCTAAAAGATTTTCTTTGCTTACTCTTAGTTGTAAATAAAAGTAGCTAAAAGATTTCTTTTGCTTACCTTTGCTTACTCTTAGTTGTAAAAGAAAGTGGCTTAAAGATTTCGTTTATTTATCTTTGCTTACTCTTAGTTGTAAAAGAAAGTGGCTAAAAGATTTTAAATAGACTTTTGTGTAAAAGAGGTTGACACCTTTTGTTTAATAAAGAGAAAAGACACTAAAAAAATTGACCCTTTTGCTTACTTATTATTGTGTAAGAATAGACTTTTAGTGATCATTTTATTACTTACTCTTTTTTATTTAGTGAAAGTTGATAAAATAGCTTTTAGTTACCCTTTTCATATCTTTTGCTCACACTAGACTGACCAAATGTCACAACTTTTGTGGTGAATATGATCTAGCCATACTCTACTCTTAAGCAAAAGAGAGAAAGAAACACATATTATACAGAATGCAAGGATGCGCATGGCTATACTATGATTTACTAATTTTAAAATTCAGTCCCTACATTTTATTGTCTCTATCACAATTGGCCCTTCATATAAAACATTTCTTGAAACTAATTATAATTTTAGCCTTCCTGATCTTTAATTCCATATCAAAAGATAGATAGACTATTTTAAAAACACTACAATATCAGTATGGTCATTTTATAAATACAACTATAAACTAATATTATAAGTATTATTAGTCTATAATAAACAAATTACGTAAACTATTAAATTGCTAGCTAATGTCGAGATTAAACAACGAGAGTGGAGTCTAAAAGACATGACATCATCATAAGGCGTAACACATTCAAAATATATATTAAAAGAGGTTACCATAATTGATCATTTTATAAATTTATGTATAAACTGTTATAATAAGTATACTAATTTAATAATAAATAAATCATTTAAATCTAATTTCGTAAGGTGTAACTTACACCTTGTTTATATTTGTAGATTAATTGGGCGAACCTTTGTGCACCTTGTCTCTTCTGCTTTCAAAGTGAGTTTTCGTGTCCCCTTTTTCTCATGTTTTATTGGGGGAAAATGGTACTCAAATTTGGTTTTGAATATTTTTAGTGCTGTGTTAAATTGATTTCATATTTTGGACAAAATGTGTGATCGTATTGCTAAATGTGCGTGCATTTATGTGAGTATTTGGAACATGGATTATCAGTATATCTTTGGGTAGTGGCTCCTAGTATATCTTTGGGTAGTGGCTCCTAGCATATCTTTGGGTAGTGGCTCCCAGTGTGTCTTCGGGTAGAGGCTCCCGGTGCTATTTGAGTTTAAATATGTGATTCTTGGTTTTGTGATTGTATTGAATGCTTAAATGTGCGTATGATGCTCTCTATTGTCCTACTTGTTCATTATACACAAAAAAACTATGATTTCTTTTGTGTCATAAACCTACGAGCTTACCAACTTTATGTTGACGTTTTCGAGTATCTATTTTCAGGTAATTCTTATAATAAAGCTTAAGGATTTTGGAGGATCATGGAAAGCTTATAAGGACTTTAGGCGATTGTCATGGGATATTTTGATCATTTTGGCTTTAGGAATTGGAACTTATTTATTTCTGTTTGTTTGATGTCATTTGACTAAGATTGTAGGTTTTCCATTTTATTTTACCTTATGTCTTGTGTGTTTGTGTTATTGACTAGCCACGATATAAGTTCTCACATGTGTCGGGTGTCATCATGAGACTTTGGTTGTTGAACTTCATTTAGTGAATTCTCTGTTGTTAAATATCAATGTGTTATGACGATTCCTTTCTGTTACGCCCCGTGTTTCCGTCTAGATGGAGTGTGACAGGGTCCACCCAAGTAGTACGAATAGGAAACCTAGGTGTAGGTGTCTCATCTAATCCCTGCCGATCTGCTACTGACCTAGAACTCTGCCTTATCTCAAATGTACTAGGTGTTGTGTCCTCCGCTAATTCTAGGGCACATCGTCTAGATGCCCCGTATCCCATTCCTAAAGGCTCATCCACGGCTGTATCCTCAACCGGGACTGCCTGCTGCTGATCTCCAGACGCAGTCTCCTCTCTCTCTAAGTCGGGACCCTCGTCTTTCGACTCTTCACTCTCTGAGTCAGCGCCGTCGGCCTCTGACTCATCCCCCTCAGTCTCAGTGTCACTACTCTCTACAAGCTTGGAAGTACCCCGATACCTCTTCCGCAAGGGAAGGGTCTGTGGTGATGCTAGTGTTGGTGATGAAGAAGGGGTCTCGTAAGAGGACCTATACCTCTTAAGGGATGATGATGGTGATAGGGTCATCGCCTTTGTCACTCTGGCTGAGAGACCAAGTGGCATGGCGGGCTGAGTATGCATGCCCATACGTGCAGTCTTACGATAAAAGAAAGCTCTGGCATGTGTAGGGGTGGGTGCTTTCTGAGTAAGTGAATGGTCAGGGGACAATGCTGTAGTAGAATATGATGGAGTAGTAGTGTGTGGTGAGGTGATCCTAGTGTCTGATGGTTCAAAAGCCTCAAACTCCTTGTCAGTGAGAGGTGAAACTGGTGTACGGTCAGGTAGAATAGGAGTATGGTCTGATGATAATGGTGCTGACCTAGTGGATGGTGGCTGAAACTCATCTGTCTCTGAAGGAGCCTCCTCTGTCTCAGACTTAATATCTCTAGTGGTATGTAAATAAGCATGTCTCACTACTAAGTATCGGTCATCATGGAATGGTGTAGGTACTAGGGAGCTATGAGCTCCGACAGTGGGTGGAACAGTCTCTAAGTCAGTGTGAGCTAGGGAAGACATGGCCTGTAATAACACGGTAGGTGTATAAGTACTTTTATAAAAATACTTTAATAGGAATTAATAATATGGATTTGGCTTACATATAGTACTCAGTGGAAACTAAGACACTAGTACTTATAGTAGTATATTAAACTTGCCATCAATATGGCAACATAGGTCAAATGGAATGAACAAGGCAAACATTTTAAGGCAATATGCGACACAATTAAGGCAACATGTAAGGGCAAGCAATAATGATTAGATACTACAAGCACATATAGAATTTCGCACAAAAGGTCTAAGGTGAAAGTACATGTATGAAACATGCACGTTCATGGTAAGGCATCTTTTAGGTTATTTTAAGGTTTTGGTGTCTCCTCCTCCAACATAATTTTAAGGAAACTACCCCCATCATTCCATTATCCTTTGTAAATAAGGCATAGTTAATCAGTCTATGCATATTTAGGAAACATGATAGAATGCTCGAGCTAGTTAACTTTAATCATGTTCAAGGTTTTACTAAAATGTTAGTTTGGTTATAGTTGTGTTTTTACTTTAGAAAAACCTTAGGCTCTAATACCAATCTGTCACACCCCGCTAAAGTGGAAACACTAGGTGCAACGTATTGACTACATCGCATAAGATACAAGATAATACCGTGCTTTATTTACAAGAAATTTAATTACAATGTCTCTAAAATACAAGATAATAGTCGTTTAGAAAAATAGAAATTGAATCAAAGTGATTCGTTTATATTTGACATTTGATGATTGATAGTAGATTATACCATAACTGTTTAGTGTAAAATAAGTCAACAAAAGTCAACTCTATGATTTCTTATAGAAATTTAAATGAGGTAGAAATATATGGATATATAGTCATAGTATTTAGAAATACTAAGACCTAAGAAAATCACTGGTTATTACAAACTTCAACCTAACCATCACTTGCAGGTCTGAACACATACCTCAAGAAGATACACACATGTGTTCCAATCTCTAGCTATGAGTGTTCCACATTGAATTCAGCTTCTAACATTGTATATGTAGGATCCCTATTAACACTTCACTTCACATATAACATACACGAATCGAACAAGAAAAGAGAAAGAGAGTGAGTTGTTTAGAGAGAGAAAGAGGAGAGAGAAATGAGAGAGAAATGAGAAAAGATATTTTAGAAAGTGAACAACTTAACAACTAGCTTTTTCTATGGTAAGAAAAAGCTTATATACCCCGTCGCGTTAAATGACGCGCGGGATATTTAACTAGGACCCGGGCTCGGGTTTTGCTTGGGATTAAACCCGAAACATATACAATATTAGATTCACTATCGAGCCCGATTCCCGATAATATCCTATTACAACATTAACTAATTAAAGACCGAAGTTCCATCGTAGAGTGACCGAACTTCCTTGTTCGACTCAATAAATTGAGGCTAACATCTTCCCTGTTGATTTTGTTATCCTCGATATGGTTGAGGACATTAGAATGCCCATCATTCTTGGAAGACCCTTGCTAGCCACCACACACGCCCAAGTTGATATATTTAAAAAACCATTTCTATAAAAGTTGGAAGTGAAAAAGTGATATTCAAAATGCGAAGTAATTTTACTACCATAAATTTTGAATCTGTTCGTTCGATAAAAAGCGAAACATTCGTAGAGGATGACAACCTTAATGAAATTGATTATGATTTATTCCTATATGATTCTGAATCCTGTGAGTTTAACCGGTTACTTTGTATCGATCCAGATATTTTCTCTTATGAAATAGACGTACAGGAATCATACAAAGAAATAGTACACAAGATTACTAATATGGAAAAGGATGAATACTCGGCACCTCAAGAAAAAAGGGAACATTGGTGTAGGGAAATTTTGCAAGAAAAAGAGAATGAGCGTCAATATTAGGCATCTTGTAATCCAAGTAGCAACATATGTGATGGAGGAGATTTACCAATTAACATAGAAAAAACATTATTGGGAAAGCAATAAGGATAGTAAACGAGAAAAGTTAGAATGGGCAAATCTAAGTTTAAACGATTGGATGAGAATAAGATACGGGAAAGTATGCAAGATGACCGGGGAAAGAATTCTCAAGGATTTCTGGAAAGAAAGATTGGAAGAGGAAGAAGATGATTCAGATAAAAACTTGGAAGACCAGAGGAATGCGGAGAAGATAAAGCAAACACAATATTAGGGGTTATTCATGACAAATTAAACAATGATTGGTTTAATAATACAAGTGAAGATGAAGACGATTTAGAAAGGATACTAGATTATTTGAAACCAAGATCATATGACGGATTCATCAACTTAGATGACGAAGCTTATAACAAGAGGAGGTGCAAATTATTGGGAATGACCTATGAGGAACCAAACCTAATTTTAATCGAATAAGCTAAAGTTACTCGATACATCATTGGTCCTGGCGAGACCTATACAAAGGTTAAGGTATTATGCGTTGAGAAGATACCAAGAACTAGGGATAATGTTGCTACAATAAGGGCCAGATTAATGGAAAAAATAGCCCAAGAAGGAAATGACCAAGCAAAGACGTAGAGCCTCTTGAGTCTAACTTAAAGACTCGGTAATAAACAAAAGTGCTTGTCGGGAGACAACTCATCTTTTATTTTTTTTACATATTAGTTGGTTTTCGTTGGTTTCTAACTTTATTTTGCAGGTTTTCTTTATAATAAAGTGGAATTCGAAGTCCGCTTGATTCATATTCATGTGGTAGTAAGGTTCTGTCTTGGCGCAACCACTTTGGTTACGCCGTAACAGATATTATTACCGCGTAAAGTCCTGTACTTGTTATGCCGTAACCTTCTTAGTTCAAATATAAAAATTTTAAAACCACATGTTTACGGTGTAACCAATACCATTGTTACGCCGAAAACTTTTTCTGAAAACTAAAAATAAGTTTAAAACCTTTTCAAAAACCATGTACAAGTAAATGAACTTTGTGGGTGTGTTCCCTGAAAACCCTCACGAGACTTCACTCGTCCACTTGGGCTGCCAAGTGATTTAAAAGGCTTGTTGCATATGCTAAATGCAACCGTGATTCCTACGAAAGTGAGTTAGATTGTAGTGTATATTTATCCTTGAATGGTTAATGCTTATTGTTATCTAGTAATTTCAGGGGGAAATGAGGTTGTTCTATAGACGCTTGGCAAGAAATCAACTCTTGCAATTATTACTCGGAGAAGAAAGCAACACTCAGGGGAGTCTTTTGCTATAATTCTACTCTTATTTCATTATATTATTTCTTTAATTGTACAATAAAGACATTGTACAAACCAAGTAGGAGTATGGGAGTAGAATTACCACTTGACCTATATTTGCCTTCGATTTCCTAGTTTTTTTTTTAAAAATGGTGCCAATTTCCTAGTTTTCTTCGATTTCCTAGTTGGAAATCTTAAGAGATCATAAGTGTAGTTTGTGGCTTTTTCTCCCATAAGCTTCTAACAGGACTAATAATACGTGCTCTTTTCAAAAATTAAACTTAAATCAACGATTTTTAAAGTATAGTCGATAACAATAATCTATTTAGTCTTAGTTCAAATTCATACTTAAATTTTCTAAAAAGAAATTTTCTCTATATCATGGTAATATAAAGTGTAAAAAATGAAAAATGAGGTAATAATAATAATAATAATAATTGTGGGCTAATAAAAGTTTACTGCATCTTGCCGGCTCACAACCGATGTTGCAGCCTTCTAAAAGGTTGAGGATTTCCTTAGTTTAAAGGATGTATAATTATATTAAGTGTAATATATGTGATTTAACAAATATAAGGAAAATCTCTTTTTCTTAAATTTAAATATGCTTTTG
The DNA here is from genome assembly GCA_026074375.1 of Tanacetum coccineum. Taxonomy (NCBI): domain Eukaryota; kingdom Viridiplantae; phylum Streptophyta; class Magnoliopsida; order Asterales; family Asteraceae; genus Tanacetum; species Tanacetum coccineum. The sequence continues at coordinate 73,365 of BQNB010011442.1, read as the reverse complement.
AACTAAGACTATTTCATTTTTAGTTGTGGTTTTTCTAAATGAATTGTTTAACCGTAAGCCTAAGAGTTTTTGAAACCGAAGGTCCGTGAGTTCTAATACTATTCTATGTGGGGTGTCAAAAGCCTGGCCACCTAAGCCGGTATCGGCTGGGATGTACCGAGAAGAAAGTCGCTACATGGAATGATCTCGCCTTCAAAATCATAATTCTTGGGTGGAACGTGAAGCATAGAAATATTGCAATTTTTTTTAAAAGTTTGATCCATGGTTGAAATTTGAAATAAGCACATTCACCTAAGATATAATAATTGTCGTGAGTGAAAAGTTTACAAATTGCAAGTATGAGTAGTGTTAGAATCTTATCTTGTATTTAACGGTGATTTTGTTTTTAAGCTTGGTTTGGGACAAATAAAAAGTCGGGAACGATGAATTTTTCCTTTTTAGGTACTTTAGGATTGAAGTGCTTCTTATTCTATGACCCTAAGGGTTATGAAATAACGAAAGTCCAAACATTCTAGTTAGAAAAAGAAAAAGGAAAAATATAAAAAAAATATGTAGAAGTTAGTGTAGATTTATAAAAATGGTCAAAACGGGGCTTTTCAAAACTAATGATTCTTTAATTCCCATTGATGAACACTTAGCTACTTTTCGAGGTAATTAGTCGAGGGTGATTGAGATTCTTGGTTTTCTAAAATGTTTACTTATAGCATTGCGTAAGGACACGTCAATAGTTTAGTATGGAGGATTTTGGTATGTGCTTAATTACACATATATTTTTCCTATAAAAACAAGCCTAAAATGACCAAAATATATGAAAAATGCATTGTATTTGTGTGTTTTGTGATTTATGATTATGCAGGTAATGGATATTAACTAAAGGACACAAACGAAGCCAAAATAGACAAAACCAAGCACGGGATTAGAAAGAGCATGAAAAATTAAAGTCAAAAGACGTGTTTATCTTAAATGGACCAACCCAGACCCATTTAATGGGCCAAGCCAACCCATTAAGCCTTTATCTATAAGTTTTAAGTAATAAAAGTCCATTAAAACCAAAGGCCCAAACCAAAAGCCCATTAGCCAATCCATTACACCATTAGTCCTTAAGGGTTTGCATCGTTAATCCTTGAGGACTAACACTGCTAGTCCTTATGGCTTTACATCGTTAGTCCCTGGTTATTACACCGTTAGTCCTTAAACATTACACCAACAGTCCTCATATCGTTACACCATTAGTCCTTGAGAACTGACATGGTTAGTCCTTTTCCCTTAACGCCCGTTAACCCAAACACCTAAATCAATCAAAATAAACCTTTCTCGCCATAGACACTATTCATCTGTCTCTTTCATTCCTACCCTGCAACATGACAAAAACCCACTCAACCCCACTAAAACCCTACCCCAGCAAGAGGACAAGGCCACTATGGCAATTCCATAGAGTTTTATTGGACGAAACAAATCAAGGGTTATAATGAGGGTTGAAGAAGCACAAAGAAGGATCAATGGCCAAGATTGAAGGCTTGAAGAGCACTCTCAACTTCTCCTCATAGAATAAACATACATTTAAGCCCTAGAAGCTTCTCCTTCTTCTATAAATATGCCATTAGGGTATCTAGTTTTTAATAGCTTTTTATTTGTAATCTTCAGCTTATATTAGTTTGTTTTAGCTTATTATACTTTCTTTTAAAATCCTTGTACTCAGGTTTTAAGTTTAATGAAATTTATGATTTTATGTTAACTTCTGTTTTTAAGTTAATGCAATTTATGTTTTAAAAATGTTTATTAAGCTAATATAAACTCTTTTCTCTCTTACTTAAGCTGTTTAACTTAAGCTATATAAACTTATTCATAGTTTATAGAGTTTAAGTCATTTTCACTCAAACTCGCTCAAAAGCTATATTGGAAGATAAGCCAGATTTGGAAAGGCTTATAGGGTTTTACTAGATTGTTTTTAAACAAGCTCGAGCTTGTAGACAAAGCTCTAAAGAGCCTGTATGCCCTTGTTTAAGCAAAAGGCTTTGTAAGTCCTCTTTTTCATTTTTTTAGCTTATTTACTGTTTGCTTATTCTACTGCTTATTTTCTGCTTATTTATGCTTAATAATGTTGCTTATTACTTATTTATGCTTGCTTGTAGTTTAAATTTTCTTTGTTCATGTTTTAGTATAAAACTGTCTTAAATAGCTCTCTAAATTGCTTAATCTTGTTTGCTTATTTTTAGTGCTTAATTTTGTGTTCTAATTGCTTATTTGTCTTTATTTTATCTTATATTTAATATGTTTTGAGTTTTTACAAGTTTTTTAAATCTGTTTCAAGCTAAAATATGTTTTAGAGATTTTAAAGGGGTGTTTGGCACTAGCAGACTAACTTGAGTTAGTACTGCTGGTTTGCTTTTGGTCCTTAAATCAATTTCAACAAGCTTTAATTTGACCTTAAAGTCAGTTTATTTAAGTTTTTAAAGTTTAAAACTCAAAGTTAAGGTTTAAGCTAAACATGTTTTAAATATGTAGGTTTCTTGTTTTATCATTCAGCTTATTTGATTAGATTTTCATAAGTGGCTATTTGGTGTTGTTTTCGTACTTGTTTTGGTCCATAATGCAGTAGAATGGATTTAGTTTAAGAGTGCATTTGTCAATTGAGTTTTTAGTTAAATTTTGTCTAAGTTTCTTAGGTCTCAATTTCATAAGTTAGAAGTCTAATTTTCAATAGAAATTTTAGGGTAGATTAAGTTTGTTTTAGGGTTTGATTTTTATTGCATAAGCTTATTGTAGTATAAGCTCAATCTGTTTGAGCTTATTTTGGAATTTAGCTTTCATTTTCCTAGCATAATTTAGGGCTGCAATTAGCCATTTAAAATCTTGAAAAATCACTCAGTATATACTGAGTTTACATTTAGTTAAACAGCCTTTTTCAAAAGCCTTTTTCTAGCTTTTTAGTTATTCAAAATGTTTAAATTTTGCTTTTTCTTATAGTTTGTAGTGCTAGCTTAACCTGTTTTAACTTTTTAAGGTTTAGATGTTAGATTTACTAGCTTAATTGTTAGCTCAAAAAGTGCTCCTTAGGCTGTTTGGTTATCAGTTTTAGTCAAAAAGTTTTTTTATTTTTGAGCTTATGGCTTATTGGATTTGCTTATTGTGTGTTTAGGTTTGCTTATTAGGTCTGTTTTAAGATACTTGTGGCTTATTTTGTTTAAGTTTGAGCTTATTAAGGCTTTTGTGTCAAAACTGTTAAGTGTTAAAAGCCTTAAAGCTTTTAAGTCAAATCTGCTACTTTCATAAGCTTATATGTAGCTTATTTTTAGTTTTCAAAAAAAGTGTTTTCACAAAAGTTGCTTATTTTAGTCTTAAAAAGCTTTTGAAAAAAGAAATTTAAAAAAATAAAAACATTTGGGAGTATAGGGAGGCCCCAGTTTTGAACCCGAGACCTCAACTTTAACCACCAAACGTTTTAACACACCACACTCTACCATCTGCGCCATTGGGTCTTTTCTGTTAGACCCTTGGGTCATTTGGTATTTAAGGGTGTTTTTCATAATAAGCTTTCAGGCCTTTAGGGCTTATTTACAGCTTATTAAGATAAGCTGGTAGTTCCATTTTATTTTTCATAGGATTAGTATTGTCTTAAGCACTTTTCCTGAATTTTTCAGAATTTTCTAAAATAATTTAGTATTTTTAATGCATTTTTTAGTTTAAAAGTGTTTTTAATTCATAATAAAAAATATAAAAGTCAAAAAAATATAATTCTTTTTTCTAAAATTTTCTTTTATCATTTAGGACTTTTAAAAATTAAATTTGCTTTTGTAGGGTTTTAGTTTATTAATTTAGGTTTTAGAGTCGCGTTTTTAATTCCCGTTAACGTTTTTAGGTTTGATCTTTAATTGCTTTAATTGTTTACTTGCGTTTGTTTGTTTTGCATATTATTAGTAGAAATAGAATACAAATCAAAAATCTTGATTATTCAAACACGCGATCACGAACTTAACTTCGATTTTCAATTCACGCCTGTTTTCATCTATTATACATAAAATCCACCAAATACATGAGAGTGCCGGTAGTATTGTAGACTTTAGAACTTGGCATGTACATCTTGTTAAGACCTAATTGGTTAGTTGGAATAGACTGTTCAAAAAGGCAACATTTTAGGAAATCACCCAAAAAGCCTATATGTGTGTGTGTTTATCGGCTTGTCACACTGACTTGTCGACCTCCCCGTGTAAAACCCTAGTTGCGCTCACTACCAGTGCAAGATACCCCTAGATCACCTTGTCAAGCCAATCCTGTTTAAACCCTATATGTTTCGTTACACCATTTCGCCTTAGCCTACCCTGTAGTCTTTATTTTCTTTGTGTTGAAATCTCTGGCTATTTAAGTCCATGGTTCAGGGGAATGGGAACGAGAATTTTATGCATTCGTGGAAGACTAATCAGTTATGATCTATAAAGACCCCCCTGTATCACCACTTTTGACGTTGTTCATCTCAAGTGGGGGGATGTGCGTATAATATCAGATGTTGCAGGGGCAATAATTAAAGATATAAACTCCTGTAGCATTTGAATATTTATCAAGAAGAAAATGAAAAAAAGAGGGTGCAACTAAAAAGCCACCCGTGTGCTAAAAAATTTGTAAAGATGGTGCAAAATAAAAAAATGGAGCTAGTAGCCCATTATTGCACCAAGTCATCTCAACAAGTATAAAAAATGGAGCTAGTAGCCCATTATTAAAGATCAGGTTTTCGAACTCATACTTTTAGACCTTGAATGGACAGTAGCTAGTTATGACAACCTTAGTTTACTTTAGACTATTTGTTTCGTGTTTTTATCTTAACAACCATTAAAAGTGTATCCCATGTCTATCCTTACCCTTTATATCACCCAATAAACCAAATGTTACCCACGTTGCCTTGAAGACTGTTTAGACCCTAATTCTAGTTGGTGGAGACTTGTGTACTTTCCAAGCTTATGATATAATACATACTATAACTGTGCAATTGAGTGATCACCCTGAAATTGAACACTTAGTTTAGTAATGAGAGTTGAGTGTTTTTTATCCCCTTTTCGTGGGGTGTTCGGCTCAGATGTTTTCTACCATAAGTAGTTTATAGATTCATTTCTCCAAGTTAAATTGAGGAAATCTTTTTATGAATTATTTTAAATGGTTCTACTTGAGGGCAAGTAGAAGCCAAGTGGGGGGATATTTGATAACATCAAATAATTGATACATTTTAATATCAAATTCCCTATAAAAAAGCTTACAAATATGATATTAATGTATGAAAACGTTACTTAATTGTTTATTATTAGTTTTCAAGGACCAAGTGAGCATTTTAGCAAAAGACAAGGGATTTGGACAAGAAATGCACTAAAGTGAAGAGTCCAAGGCAGTTTACGGCATAACACACCCGAGGGATTACGCCGTAACATACTCTAACGAAGAAATGAGTCATCACACCCTTAGCAAGGTTACGGCGTAACATCCCATAAGGATTACGCCGTAAACCTTTCGAAGCCTATAAATAGATCCCTCCTCCGGCTTATTCAACATCACTCACCACCACCACTTCACCCACAGTTCTAAGGGGTGAACCAAACCCCTAAGGTTTGAAGCATTTCATCTGAAAGTCCAAGGGAGAAGCCACTAGCAGACTTATTATATTTAACCATTCATTTCATTATCTGTAAGAATTATGATAATTCAATCCATGTCTTTATTCATTAATTTTTGCATTGCTATTACTATGAGCGGCTAAGCACTCCTAGTGCTGGCCTAATCATGTAGTTACTATTGTTATGATTATGATTTCCTGTTTAATTATGGTTCTGTTAGATATCCTTATAGCCTTTTATTGATCCCCATGTTTTGGTAGTATAGAGGGTGGCTTAGATCTTATTAATCCTGATACTAGACTTACCATGTTGAACCTGGGATTAGTGGGGTACTAGGATAGCTTGACATCTATCCCTAGTGTAGGAATTAAATAGATTACCGCCTTTGTCACATTAAATACCTAAAAAGCATGGGAACTCTTTCAGAGAGGGTTTATAATCAGTTTAGATTATAGATTGTTCTTAAGGGTAGTTGGAATTTAACCACTGAAAGCTTGGATGCCCTGCTTGTGTGATCGTAGGGGAATGTGGGATCGCAGAGTAAGTATATGACAAACCTCAAATGAAAATTCGGGTTTGTCGACATTAGAACCACTAATAGAACTTATAATTGAACATTGCACAGGAAATTGTAATCGTATCATTGGTAGTGAAATGGTTAAGTTAGCATGCTTTTCTCCCTGAAATCTTCTATCTATTTACTTTTCTGCATTTACTTTCCTGTAATTCTTAAAATCAATCTTAAAACCATTTTCAAACGTGACAACAACCAAATTAGAACTATTAAACCTTAGCTCTTGGGACGACCTCGGATTTACCAACCTACTGCACTATATACGACCGGGTTCTCTGCCCGTTAGTGCGTGTATTGGTAAACGAGTTATATAAATTTAAAACTTGGTAAAATATTATTTAAAGCAAAATACGCATCAATTACATGCAAATATTATTTACTTTATTCATTATGTATGACACTTTTTGTAAACTCAATATATTTTAAAATATGATATAAATATATAAATGTATAAAAAATTTCATATTTTGTGCCGCTTTAAGTTTCGCCTTAAAAAACGACATGACTCGCCATGGCTTCTAAGGCGTGAGGCTTGGCCACACTGTCACGCCACGTCTCACGCTATTTATAACATTGGTTTTATAATGTAAACAATATTATAAAAATAAAAATATAAAAGGAAGTATTAGAAATCATTTTTGGGGGTCTTTATAACCAAACCAGACATATATACTATATTCCTACGTTTAAAGAGTCCATATACACTTTTGTCTTTTGAAATAATACATGAGTAGAATTATTACTTTAGCCTAATTTTAAAAAGATTTTGCTTATTAAGTAAACAGATATGATACATTTTGAGATAAAACATACAACATATGTACTACCTTAGAGATGGTGGAAGATGACATCACTTGTAGCTGCATGGTACAGGATTGAGCAGCGTGGGTGGTGATAGAAATGAAATAGTCCTGCGATATAGACTAAATGCAAACAAATAATCACTCGAAAAGATACATGTATAAAAAAAAGTTTATGTGTAACACAAAGAGAAGCAAACCTTTAGAATTCTTCTGCCAGAAATAAGGTGACTGCTTGTCCAACAATTTGAGAGGATGGATGGATTAGGATTTGATGTGGTAGTAGAGTAACTTTTATAAGCAAGCTGGTGATTATACAAGAAACACAACAACTATATACATTTACGGCTTCAACTACCAAACATAAAGGCTCGTCAGACTCATTTATTTTCTATCTACTTAGCAGTGTAACATGACTTGTCACATTTATTTTATATGTACTACTGCTATATTTTTATTTAGTTTTCTACGTTTGTACACTTGTGTGCGAGAATCAAAATGTATGTTATGTGTCCAAATCAACTCCGCAAAGCAAAGAGGAGTCTATGCTCCTAAGGTGGTGCAAGTTTTTTCAAGCTTTTCTTCAATTAAAAGAGACCTATGGTCCTGAAAAAAGTGTTTCATTTCTTCTAGGTCAATAGCATGGTTTTGTGCTTCATCAATATCGGGTACGGTTTCTACAAGAAAATTGACACTCAAACAAAAAGAAAGCTAAAGAAAGCAATTAACTCCCTAGTATAATTTTTGTTTTTTACGTTACTCATCAACTAGGGCTGTGATTTTTGCTCTAGAAAAAATTGTTTGGACTGATGAGTACGCACTGTCACAATGAAACTTTCAATGGGCTTTGATATTAACACGAGACTTAAAATTCCAAATAGTCCAACTGTTAAGATGAGAAATTTAGAATTCTTCATATGTCTTCTATTCCAAGTGGAGTATATTGTATATTGTTGGTTCATTTAAAGCATGTTTGGATATCTATCTATTATATATAATGTTTCAGTCCTTTAATTTAATGCAAAAGTATTAAGGGGTACAAGAGAAGCAACCATGTTACAAAAGTATTTACTTTATTCTTATTTACCCTCTTCAATCGACTGTTACACATTAATTTCCAAGCGTCACAACATTAAACCCCCTAAAATAAAAAGAATTACCAAACCCTCCTTACATCAATTTAGATCTACCATCATCACCACTCCCACCATGATTCTAGATCAATTTTAATCTTTTTCTCTCGCCTAACTAGGTATGATTTCAGCGATTTTATTATTTACAATTGATTTCAACAGTTTTGTTTTTTAGTTTTTGTTTTGTTTCTGGCATAATCGTTGAGACTAAATTGCTTCCGAATCTTATATTTATTAATAATCAGGTAATAATCTAAATTGATTAAAGGTTTTGTTTGTGATTAAGTATTTTTGGTATTTTATATACCAAGTTTAATAGTAATAACTTTGATTATTGATATGAAGATTTTATGAATGCCCATGTTTTAATTTGTCATCGTTCGGTTCCAAAACAGGTAAGTGATTTTATTTTTTCTTTTAATAAAAAATTGTTCTTTTAAAAGGATGTTATTGGTGATTTTATTTTTTTTTTCTTTGTTTCGATATTTTTAGTTTGGTCATGGTTGGATGTAGGCGAGCATAAGTAACTAAATATGGCATGATAGGAGAGCAAAAAAAGAACTAAATACGGCATGTAAAAAAAAAGAGAGCAATAGTAACTAAATATTATTTAAGAAGTTACATGCTAGATCAGCAGATGTGTTTTGCGATAGCTACTGATAAAGTGATTTCCGGGCAAGATTATTAGTTTCACTTTGCCAAAACAGTAGAAACTGATAGGCCAGAAAAGAAAATGATCAAACTGTAGGTAACTAAACCTGCAAATTGTTCATGTATGTTTCTCTTAACCATTATATATCCTTTTTAGGCTAATAAGAAATTGTTATGAGATCAGGAAGGTGCTAGCTCAAGCTTTGGCAAGGAGAGCAAACCATTTACAAGCTTCAATGCCTGTTTCTCACAAGGGTCATTAGCCAATGACGCTTAAGAGGTTTGCCATAACGAATCACCATGCTTTCCAGTTTTTTGTGATGTGTTTGAGTACTAATTATGTGTTTTTGGCAAAACCTGAATGGTGTGAAGAGGTTTGAGTGTTGTGAGAGAATAAAACACCCGCCGACACAACCTTCTCTACTGATCTGCGAATTATAGTCAGTTAGGGTTAAAGGCGGTTACCAAAGAATCGCAGAAGCTCCTCTAAAGTAAAGTGTACCGGTGTTGATCAAGGTAATGTCATTTTGTTGATTCTGTATTGTGCTACTGTTTATTGTTGGCTATATCCAAGTGGAGTTGACAGCGAGCTCCGCTTCAATTGTCTTTATCTTAATTTTCCTTTCTCTTTCGATATGTTATTTATTTTTCATATTAGCAACATGATCAAATTGCAGTTTTACCACTCCATCTGTCAAGTAAGTGTCGGTATTATCAAATTTCTTTAAATATTGAAACTAAGCTACATAAAATTCCAAATTGGTTCACCTTTGTTAACTTTTTGGTTGAATAACATTTGCAGGCATAAATCATAAAGGGTAAAGGAAGCTAAATTTCCCACATATGCGGGAAAATAACTCTAACCCACCAAAAAGGAAGGTTGTCAATACTAAAGAATAAAAGAAGGTGCGTCTTATCTTTTGATTGTAAAACTCAATTTTCACAAATCTCTCTTATTTAACAATTCTCAGATTACATTTTGCAGTTGTTCAGGTGCTCTCAAATTTTAGCACTTTGAGGCAAGAGGGAGCTACACGAAAGCAATATGTAGAGCAACTTAAGCTGGATTTAGGCTCATATTATGGCTACAATGAGTTTCTTATTTCTTCATTTGTTGAGGTAATTATACTTATTTCGATGTGCTAATTGTATTAATAAACTATCAAGGTCTAATTGATGTTTTCTGATATAACATGTTATGTAGATGTTTCCACTTGCTGAACTTATGGAACTAATTGAGGCTTTTGAAAAGCTAGCCACGACCTATTACCCTTCGTACCAACACTTTGAAGGTGATGCACTTATTTCTTTTTATGATTCTCTTTTTCTTTGCCCTCATACTTATCATGGTCAATCTTTTCCATTGGTTTTATTTCTTTATACTTCATAATATGAGAATATTTGATGATTAGATTTTTTTTCTGATTGTGTAGTGAGAACCCCGAACTTTACTTGGAACGACCGGCGAAAACGACAAAAGAATGACAATGAAAACGTGTCTGGAAGTGTAGGTCGAGGGGAGAGGCTGAATGCTGCCAACAAGGAAAGAATGCGTCTCTAGGCAACGACAGCGTTCGACAGAGGGAAAGGTGGAGACAGAGCTTGCTCGAGTTGCTTCTAAACTCCGGGTTAGTTTTCTTTACTGGGAGTTTACTTTTCAAATGCGTTGATACTAATGGACATTTGTTAACAAAAAACTATACATGTATGCACTACAGTCAACTTAGCTTGCTTTAGCTGCTCATGCTACTGATTCCACTAATTTTCTTCAGAAAGAATACGGCTAGTGGATAGTTGGAAGTCGGAGAAGTCTTCTTTAGGTGATGGTCGCAGCGTTGAAGGTAGTTTAAATCTCAGTTTATTGTTTTAGAATAAAAGTATCTCCAGGTCAGAAAAGTCATAACTAACTACTTATGTTTCGTTATTGCAAGAGTTTATTGCTAATGAAGGTGGTGGCGAGGCTCCTCTTGAAGGATCAATATCAGATATGACTTATTCTACCGAGTAAGTGGTCAATGCATGCTTTGACGTTTTTGTCTTTATTTCTTGATGTTGTCATTTTGACCCATTTCCTTATATCTAGGTCAATTCGAGTTCACAGCTTAAACATATACAATGAAACAGTTTGGCTTAAAATAAAATAGTTCAAATGGGTGAATAGGCCAAACGGGCCGAAAGTGTATTTTTGAACGGGTCAATTCGGATTAACGTGTTTGATAGGCCAAAGTATATTTTTTAAGATTTAATTTGGTTTTCTGTTGACAAACTAACAAATTTGGACAATCAATATTATGGGTCAATTTGACTTGCGCCGGCCCGTTTTTATCCATACAAAAGTTATCATTTTGATTTGTTACTCGAATTACCTAATCTGCACAGTATGCCACATTGCCACCTATAGTTTTTTTAATATACTATTGCCGTAATGGTTCGCTTTTATTTCATACACAAGGGTCTGTTCTTCACTCCATCTTCAAAAATGAAAGTTAGAATGCACCCAATTTCGGAAGTGTCATCTTCAAAACATGGATCTTTGGAAAACATTTAAAAAGTCTAATTGAATGGTTGTTTTTGTTCCAAAAATGACAGAATAAGTGTGTCGTTTATATAATCCATATGGGGTATTGATCCTTTTTATATGTTCAATTAGTAATCTTTGTACTAAGTTACTGCTAATAAATCGTAGTTCCTGGAACTTGACACGAACTGTTTTTTTAAAGAAACCTAGCGACAAGAAATGCAGGATCTTCACATATTGTTTAGTCAAATTTCCATATCTGATAACGATCTGTGATATGCCAGGATTACATGGTATTTGATCCATTTATAAACGGGGATGCTGACTTGCATGACTGACACCGAGATATGAGGTTGGATGTTGATAACATGTCATGTGAGGTAAATGTCAAGTCTTACTTTTTATTTGGTTTCTCTTTTGAGGTTTTATCTATTTTTTTATATTTTGTAAATTGTTTTCTTATCAGGAATTGTTAGCACTGGAAGAACGTATAGGAGACGGCAAAACTGGCCTAACTGAGGATGTCATCTTGAAGTCAATGAAACAAAGAAAGCACATGCTTTTCATGGGTATATCTATCTTCTGGAGCCATGCTGCATATGTCGGGTGAGATTCATCTCCAACTATTATGTTTGAGATAGTAAAATTTCACCTATATATAGTAAATGAAATAAATCAGATAACAGTATACAAATTATCTAATGCATATGTCTTATTGACCCATTGGATACAACCTCAATGGGTCAATCTGCAGGGTCATCTTGGTGGACAGTGATTATTCGTTTATCGATTATGTCTAGAGCTTGGATGGTGAATGTTGGTATAGAGGAGAAAACGCTGATCGATTTAGGAGAAAACGAACGACGTCTTCCTGGGTCAGCCAACAGTAATCATGGATGTATTGGTCTTTTATACTTGGATTGCTCTTTGAATGGTTGTATATGTATGTACCATATGTTTGTAATGTTGTATTTGATTATGTGTAAAAATGTAAAAGAAATAAAGATAGAGATATGTATAAACCCATAACCTTTATATTTTAAACATAGAGATAGCATCATCTCAACCATGTCTTTCATTAACAACCTAAAGACATAAAAGTCGACATTGCGCTAACAGCCGTTTAAATAAAAAGTATTCGTGCCATCTATAATACAAACTCACGATTAACCTCCTGTCAATTGGACATACAATAGACCGACAAAAATACTATTCGTCTATTTGAAAACTTCGTACCCCGGTCACCGTTTAGTTGCGGACAACATATACGTCGACCCTGTCATGCCTAAATTATCAACCTTAACCCTACTTACATCTTTCTTTTGTTTACAAAAGAATAATCTTACAAATCGAATACTGACGAAATGATTTTAGTCACAAAAAAAAATACACGTCAACGCGCAGTCAATACAATGTGCAACAATTTTAAGATAACCCAAACCGATCTTCAAACACGCCAAATTAGATGCACCCCAAATCGAGCCCCAACCCCGTCACCTTTCAATTTCATGCCCAATCACCAATTAAGAACACACGTGAAACAACACACTGCACGTGCAACACTTACATGTCCCGTATGCATCGCACGGGCCTGATTTCCTCGTATATGAAATTTTCATCTTTAAGGAGAGTAAATATGAAAATGCTATTTCCTCAAAAGATTAATTTCATAGTATATCACCCTACTTTAAACTTTAATTTCATATATACCCAAAATGCAATTAATGAATGCATAATATACAATATTTTTAAAGCATGTTTAAATATATATGAAATTTCCATCTTTAAAGATGAATTGCCCCTTCCTCAAAAATATGATACATGAAATGCATTAACTCAAATCCGCACATGTTTGTTGCGAACTTCAAATGGTCAATGACCAATGGCTTTAACACATATTTCATCTTTAAAAAGTAAGTTTTCATTTTAGTAGCGACATGTATCATTTATTATGATAGAACATATATTAGGCTAGAGCTAATGAGTCATCAAACCCTCACATTCGTGTTAGCGTCACATTACCATTTAGCATATTACAAACCTGTTAGTTGTATTATTTATGTGTCGTATTATTATTATTATTATTATTATTATTTTTATTATTTATTTTTATTTTTTTATTATAATGATAATTTTATTAATATAATTTTTCTTACATAAAGTTAGATGGGAGTCTAGACACAAGTTGAGCTCCTACTCGTGAAGTGAAGTGAAGTCGTGAAGTGAAGTGAAGTTGTGTGGTGAAGAGAAGTTGTGAATTGTTGTGAAGTAGTGTGGTTAGTTGTGATAGATTGGTTCTAGCTAGGATTAGAACTCGACATTTGGCTTAGTGTCGAAAATCGGTGTAAGCTTAGTTGTGTTCGGTTTTCTCCGCCTAAAGGGAGCTTGTTGACTAGTGAAGTAACTCTCGAGTTGGGTACTCGGGGAGTAGAGTAGGGCGAAGAGGTGCTTCGTGACCGAACCACTATAAATCATCGCGTCCGGTTTGCACTTTCTTTTACTTTTCGCTTTACATCTTTAATTACCTTATTGCCTTACATTTATGTGTGTTGATTGTTGCTTATATTGTTTGGATGATGATTGTGTCATGGATATACGTTAACATTATGATTGTGTTTATATTGCCATGACATGTTCTAGTAGATATAGATGTGTTATTCACACTCATCATATTGCATCTAACTTGATGGATAATTTGATACTTAATATTTTAAGTTTTTAATGGAAACGTATTCACCCCCCTCTACGATTTCCACAATTGGTATCAGAGCAATGTCGTTCTAATTTTCAAAACAAATAGTTTTAAAAATGGAGCACGATCCATGTATCAAATTACCCATGAAGGGGGATTAAATATGAAAAAGTGTTTTGTTGCTTAACTTGTATTAGTTTTGTTATTAAATACTGTTGGATCCCACTCTAGATAGATCTTTACTGCCTGTTAAGGATGGTGATTAACCTATGTAATCACAAGCTAATCACAAGAGAGACTCTTGCTAAACAAAGCTAATGTTTATGCCGAAATTAGACAAAGCCTATAAGAAGAACAAGACTATTAAACTAAAAGATCCTTCTATGAATTTCTATTAATTAACAAGGAAAATTGTGTTTTTCGAATTCGTTCCCCTGCTATGGCCGTGGGTTGGGTTTCTTATATACTACTGAAACCCTAACCGCTTGTTACCCAAAACGAGTCGAAGAGATATGCACTATCATTTCCTAAGATAGCTCAAGCATATCCTTATCACTAACTAACTATACTACTAACCCGGACCAAATATAATACTACCAGGACTAACTATTGTTCTACCAGCATGAACCATATTTGGTCTGCCAGCACTAACTATGAAGTTATCCTTACCAGTATGAACTACATACCTACCAGTAGGAACTTATACTCTACCAGTAGGAACTACATACCTACTAGTAGTAACTAACTATTACAATATTCCTAACAAATACACTTAGTATATTAGCTTAAAGTAAAAAATGATGCTCAAAATAAGTGTTTTATGTTCGGTATCAAACTCAGTAAGTTCTACATCTTTCCGCTAAGTCACTAAATGATTTTGTACAAAAAATGAAAATTTAAGTGTCAGATGGGCGGGCCCCTTATCTCCCTGGGCGGCCCCCTTATCTCCTGGGCGGCCCCCTTATCAATCAGGAGCCTCCTGTCTGATTGGGCAGATTTTCAAAAACTTTGAAAATTCATATAAAATCAACCGTAAGTCCGTTGAAGTCGTGTCACCCGTCATTTTAAAGATAACTGAGTCTACTTTCAAGTATTTATTCCAAACTTAAGTAAGTCAGAAATGCAAAATACTACATAGTGGTCAAAAATTTGTGTCTTGTTTTTGACGTAAAACTTGTATTTTACCTTTTCCTTCGAGTCGGGCATATCTAGTCTGTATATCTTTGAAAAATGGTGTAATTAACTTTTCAAAAATATTAAAATTGGTTAATTTTTAAAATGGGGAGGAAACTAATTCGTTTTCAAACAAAACCGAGATAAGTATACATTGTTGTTTCTAATACACAAAACGACGACAAGTACTTTATGTGTTACAGCTATATCAATTCATTCTAGCCTAAAAGACCTGGGAATTAAAACCATAGTTCAATTAATTCTAGCCTGAGAGGCCTGGTAATTGAGAACCATTTAACTCTCAGCAGATGTAAAGCATGGGTGAGTTAAAGACCCTATAGTTTTGAGCAAACTATTAAAGCTATCAACGGATTTGAGAGTCACACCAGATACGTACCCTCATGGTGAATCAACTTTTTCTTGTCTGTGAGACATGGTGAGTTGAACACCATTTGTTGTGTGGTGGTTAACCAACACCCAAACCCTGAAAATTTCTATTTTTGTTCAAAATGTGTTGTAATAAGTATAGAGGTTCTACATAAAACCTTTATATATCAAAAATATATTTTAAATAGCAAAAATATTTATGATATATAATAAACTTAAAAGTACCATTCATGAACCTTAGGACGCTTGGAATCAGAAATTTGTTTCTTGAGAAAGGCAATCAACTGAACCGCTCATTACCCACTGTTCCGTGACAAATCTCCAGCTGATGATCAAGCATCCTTTCGATAAGGTTGACAGAGAGAGGATACTTCTTGTCCACAAACATATGTATGATTCTTGATGAACCGAATCAATTGCTCAGCAGTATCTGCGTCATTGCCCACAACATCCTTGTCAATCTCCAACTTGTGCTTTAGCATCTTTTCCATGAGCTTCATTGAGAGAGGATAAGATACATCTGCAAACATGTACAACACTTCTCCAAAAACAGTTTCCAAGACATGAACATGGAAAGAAAGTATACAGCCCTCCAACTAATCCTAATCTGGCCAAAGAGATTGATGATACCAAATAGAAAAACCCCTTACCAACTTCTTGAGAATCTATCACACCTTTAGATCACACCCATAAACATCAATTCACAACACCAGCAATAAATGGGTTTTTTATAGTATGGTGACCACCATGCCAACCAACTTCAATAGAACCTATCTATCCACCATATGAAGGATTTCCTTAGAGTGGTAAAATGTTCGGTAGACTGATCCAATCTTTAAAGAGAATTAATTCACCTAGAGGAGTAAGACTACCTCCCAACCCAGCAAGAGCAACCAAGAGAATTTGAGCCTCATCAGTAAGAGAGTCCCCTCATCATAACACTTTGATGAATTGTATCATCTGCACCTAAATCAATCTCTTTAATATAGAATATGGGGCTTAGTTTAACGATTCCCGCAAAGACTATCCTCTTTTGTACCAGAAGATTTGGGTGAAGAAAACCTGGTATAGGGAACATCAAGCACGAATGGAATGGGGGCTTCAATAGACTTTTGCTTCTTTGAAGTATCTGGTTCCAGATCTTCACCAGCTCTTTTCATGCCCTTCTGAGTTCGTGAGACTTAAGATCTGCCACATCCATCCTAATCTTCTCAAACTCAGCTATGAGTTGCTCATCAGTCAAGGATTTCACATATTTCATAGACCAGCCAGTAGAGTAAATAGTGGTACTCTGATTCTTAACAAATACTCTCATGTATTCCCTTTGTTAAGTAGGTGTCATTGGTTTATCCTTCTTCTCTTTAGCCGTTTGTTCAGCAAATGCTCTCTTCCTTTGATTGATTAATGCAACCATCCTCTCAGCAAAATTATCATCATTCACATCTGCACCCAGAAGCTCAGAAGAAAGGCCTACACTGGCATGAACTTGAGCCATGATGTCAATCCAATCTGCATTAGAATAATGGTTTGCAGATGAAAGAACTTCTGCTTGTCTGGTCTCCCTCTGAGAAGCAGACATCTCTACCTCTTGTTCTAACTGCTTTGCATAAATTGCATCCTGTCTTGCAATTTCAGCTTTTTCTTTCTCAGATCTTTCCCTCTCAAGAGCTTCTAATCTTGCAGCTTCAATTTCACTCAGCCTCTCATCTGCTAATTGCTTCTTAGTTCTTTCTGAAACAGGGGAAGAAGGCTTAGCAACACCTTTTCTTTTCTTGAAAAGATCTCTGGATGGTGATGTAGAATGTGCAGGAGTAAAGTCACCATACTAGTAGAAACATCAGTAGGAAATAAATAGTGGAACTAGCAACAGGAAATAGAAGCACCACCAAGAGAATATTGGAATCAATCAGTCACAGCTGCATTACCAATGCAATTATAGCATCCCTCATCCATACTGCTCTCCTCCTTCTTCTGGTCAAATCACTCAACAAGCCACCTTCCTTTTCTTGGTCTTGAGTTTTACCTCTATTGCTTTGACTTTCTTGACCAACTTTGCCACCACATCCTTAAATAGCTTCTTGTGTGCCTTGAGCTCAGTTTCCAAAGAATTTACCTTCTGCACAAAAGTAGAAACTACAGAGGACAAAGCAGTTAGTGTAATAAGGTCCTCTACACCTCCTGAAGTGTGACCTGCAGGGGGAGCTTGAGTGGACCTTGGTGGAGATGCATGGAAAGAACCTCCCAAAGGTTCATCTTCCACATTGGTGGAAGTGAAAGGGTCAGAAGTTTGTTGTCTTGGGGGTGTAGACAAATGGTCTTGAGGCTGGTCAAGGTTCCATGGCATATGCTAGAATAGTTCAGTATGGAAATGGTGGGACAGCTTGTGCAGCTACCCCTGCACCTTCACCTTCTTGATCTTGGGGAAGCATAGCAGCTAAAAGTTGCATAGGTTGCCCCTCAAAGTTGAGCTTCATATTAGCAAAAAGTTACTAGATAGCTTGAACACATGGTAATTTCCTTGTAGAACTATTTTCTATACCCAAAATGGTTTTAAAGAAATCTAGGATACACATTAAGAACTTTTTAGCATTTCCTTATGTACTAACCATCCCCCTTTAAAAATGTAGCTATACCCAGTTAATTTTCTACCCATCAATAGACAAATAAGAAGCAACAGCAAGTGAGCTACCAAATTGATCCCAACTACCAGACTTGGTACTAAGACAGTGAAGAATGGTGTGGACCAAAAACCTCCATTGAGGTGAAAACTTGTTCTTGTAAAAGGTTAACTTGCCTTCAGTGACATACCCAAGGTTATCCATTCCAGAATAGATTTCCGCAATAGGTAAATCATCAATACCACCATCATCAAGCTAATTGAAGTTTACTTCTTACTGAGTCCTCAGTAATGGTGTAGGGAGTCTCATCAATGGTAGCTAGGATAGCTGGGGGACCTAACTCAGGAGACCTGAGTGTAGCCGTAGACCAGAATTGTTTGACTAATGAGTCAAAGATGATGGGGTCATTTGTGAGAGCATACCTTAAAGTGAGAAGCACTCCAAGAAGTTAAGAATCTTCAGATGATAATCATCATTATCCTGTGGGTTTTTGCAAATACCCACTTTGTATGTGTTCGTCCCTGTATCTAGTGCAGCCATTATGATATTGAAATGGTAGATAGTTTTGTGCTGGGTATGATCGCAATTGAGAGTTGATACTGTAGAATGAGTGTAATTTTAATTTATATAGAGTAAAGATCTTAATGTCCTAGTGGACCGTCTTGGAAATTAAGGTTTTTCAATGAAAAAGTTAACTGTTACAATGGAGAAAACAGTAATTATTATCCAATTAGTAGGAAACACTATGACGAATTAAATGCCAAAAATATCTCAATTGTAAACTATTAATTAAGATAAAAACTCATTTAATCTACCAAGCACGAACGGAATACCTCAGGCACAAAGAAAAGTCAACCAAAGGAAAATTAACATTACCAGTAGGAAGTGTTCTACCAGTAGGAAAAATGAAACTACCAGTAGCGAAACTTTGTAACACCAGGGTGAACACTAAACTACCAGAATGAACTCTTTCATCAAATAAGACTACCTGTCCGAAGTAGAACACACGTATAAGAAAATCACTAATCCACCCTCATTGAACCACAAGTCTGCAAAAGGTGAGTCCAATACACACAAAACATATACAATAAAATGGAAAGGAAAATTAACTATCAGAATGAACTAAAACTATCAGGAGAAAAAGTTAAAACTACCAGGAGAAACATAGTGTAGCAAGAAAAACTAAGTGGTAAAAAAAATAAATTTAAAAACCAACTTTTTAGAAATTTTTACAACAACAGTCCTCCCCTTGGACTCAAATCCTCCCCTCAATCAGAGTATCTATGGATTGATCCCAATGTTAACCACAAGATGAGTAAACCTAGGTCCTTCAAATGCCTTGGTTAACAAATCAGCCACATTATCATCAGTATGTATTTTAAGCACTTGAATAAGTTTTTTTTCATGTAGCAATCTCTTTATTGAAATGTGCCTAATTTCTATGTTGCTTAGTCCGTGGTGAAAAACTGTTTTTAACTATAGGCAAATGTACTCTTGTTTATCAATTTAAGATTTTTGGTATCATAACGTTTATACCCATAATCTAACAATTGATTTTGTATCCAGAGTACCTGACCACAACAGTTAGCAGCATCAACATACTCAGCTTTAGTGGAAGAGGTAGCCACATTTGTTTGCTTCTTGCATTGCCATGAGATCAACTTCCTACCCAGAAAACTGACAACATCCACAGTTGTTGGACTTCTAACCTTGTTTGCCCAACATAATCACTGCACTAAAAGCTTCAAGCACAAAAGGTGACTCTCTCCTAAGGGTACCAATGCCCAACCCTAGGTTGGCTTTACAAGATACTTAAAAATCTTCTTTTCACTGCTTCCAAATTTAGAAGTAGTAGGAAGTGACTTGATTCCTTGAGCAAGCACTGACTGCAAACATTAACTCAGGCCTTCAGAAGCTGTCAAGTACATTAGTGAAACGTATCATGGATCTGTACAAATTACATTACACAGACTGATCATTTCAATCTTGGACTTAGCTTATTGGAGCTTCAATAGGGTGTAGTGGGCAGTTCCTGACACACTCCAATCAAACGTTCTTCAGGATCTCTTGCAACATACTTGTCTTGTTGATAAAATTCCACCAGGTCTTTATGCTGAACTGTAATCCTAAGAAAAAGAAAGTTCTCCAAATCACTCATTTCAAATTCTCCCTTCAATCAAGCTAAAAGAAGAATCTACTAGATTAAACAAATTTGAAAAGAGTACAAATTGCTTGAATGAAATGTTAAATAATCAAAAACCCTCCAGTGAAAAATTAGGTTTAGGGTTTAATTCATTTGAAGCATCATCTAGTGGAACTAAGGAAATAAAATTTGTAAAAGCTCAGAAAAAGGCGTCTCCTGATGGAGGTCCTATAAATATAGGCGGCCCCCTTAATGTTCTGGCGGCCCCCAAAATAATTATGGGACCGCCACCAGCAACGCCTGAATCTAAGAAAACTGCGTCTTTTCAAAAATCTATTTTGGGTCCTAGACCAAAACACATAATTGTAAACAAAGTCAAAGTTCCTGTTGCTAGTGACAATGAAGTTAAACAATTCTATAAGCCATTATCTAAACCCGGAGTTGGATTTTCAAAACTCAATTTTAGATCAAAAACTCTACCTCCTAGAAGAGTCAATTATAATTTTTCTCGTCCTAAAACGCCGCAACCAAAAATACATTTTGGTCGACAAAACCAACCCCATGGCTTTCCCGTAACTTGAAACAACTTTCTATGTCAAAGTTACATGCCATGGGAAATGTGTCTTCCATTCTCACATCCCAACCAATTGCATCAAATGCAAGGAATGTTTGGTAATAACAACTTTAGACCCATGAGATATTGGGGACCAAATGTTTGAGTTATTGTCTTATATAAATAGATATGCCTTGGAGTCGACTTGGAGCCCGACGAATGGATCAAGGATAGCAGATGCTCTAAACATATGATGGGTAACCGAAAGCTCTCCTCCACTTACAAGGCATATAATGGAGGTAACGTTGTACGATTTCTAATGACTCTCTCAAAATAGAGAATGTAGAACATGTTGATAACTTAGGATTTAATTTGCTAAGTATAGAAAAATATGTGACTATAAGTGTAGAGTAACTTTTTCTGAACATGATAGTGAAATCACTATGGACGGTAAAGTCATAGGTAGAGGTATTAGGAAGAAAGGCTTATATGTGATGAAATTAGGAAATAAGCCTAAGGATCAAATTTGTCTAACTATGATTGATGAAAATTCCACCTTGTGGCATAGAAGATTAGGACACGCAAATATGCGTCTCATTCAATCGTTGGCCTCTAAGGAATTAGTTAGAAACTTACATAAGCTTAAGTTTGATCAACATTTTTATGATGCTTGAAAAATTAGAAAACAAGCTCACGTTAGTCACAAAGCTAAGAATGTAGTCTCAATGACTAGATGCTTAGAACTTCTCCATATGGATCTCTTTGGTCCATCCGCCGTACTGAGTTACGGAGGAAACCATTTCACCCTAGTCATAGTAGATGACTACTCCAGGTATACTTAGACTAGATTTCTTAAGGATAAAACCGAAGCTTTCGATCAATTCGAAATATTTAATAGGAAAATCCAAAACCAATTAGGTTGTTCAATAGTGTCAATTAGAACCGACCATGGTAGAGAAATTGATAATGAGGTGCAATTTGGAGAGTTTTGCAATACCAACGGTATTACACATAACTTCTCGACTCTACGCACTCCTCAATCAAATGGCATGGTAGAAAGGAAAATTAGGACACTTCAAGAAATAAGTAGGACTATGTTGAATGAGCAATCGTTACTACAAAAGTTTTGGTGTAACCCCGTAGATACTTCAACATACATTCTCAATCGAATTCTCATTAGAGTCATTCTAGGAAAAACACCTTATGAACTCTTAAGAGGTAGAAAACCTACATTAGATTATTTTAAAGTGTTTGGAAGCAAGTGCTTCATTTTAAACACTAAAGACTACCTTACCAAGTTTGACCCAAAGTCATACAAAGGTATCTTTTTAGGTTATTCTCAAAATAGTAAAGCCTACATCATCCTAAACAAACATACTAGGAAAGTTAAAGAATTACTTAACATGACATTCGATGAAACTCCTCCACCATCTAAGACATCACCCTTTGTGGATGATGACTTAGATGAAGAAGAAGTAATTAAGGTCACCGAAAAGAAAAACTTAGAAAATGACATTGTGGATGAAACTTTAGAGGTTGATGAAATAATCAACATTAAGGAATCTAGGAACTACCTACAAGTTTCTTAACCTCGCCCCTTGGATAGTACTTGTCGGTCATCTTCTTTTTCAGTTTGTCCAAGTCATTGCATAAGCAACATCGTGACCAACAGTCTTAGCGTAAGAGTTCCACCATTTTACATCTTTGACACACAGAAAACTATATCTAGGGATCTCTTTATATAGTAGAGTCCATCTAGATTTACAAGGGAAAACATAATTATAAGGAAACTAAATCTTTTAATTCTTTAATAAACTTCATCTTCATCTTCTCGAAGCATATCTTTTGGAATCTTTTATCTTTTGTAGAATATCCTCCACCATTTTGTAGAATTCCATAATGCTAGATTTAGTCCTTATGTTTCCATCTTGTTTCATTCTTGTTTTGTCTTATCAACACAAATATAATTCCCAAAAATCTTCCCCTAGTTGATAATGACAAAACCAAATAAGAATGAACTTCCCCTGAAGTTAATATACGAATGAAAACTTCTCCTTAAACTACCAAGGATCTTCAAGTTGCAAATCATCAAATCTTCTTCCCTTTTTTGTCAAATAACAAATAGGGACTAATATGCAACTTTGATCTTCACAACTACGAACCAATATTACACTTCTAATCCAAGTATTTAAATGACCTAAATTGCCCTTCATTACACACCTTAAGAAAAATGAACTTGAGTAGTAGAAACTTAAACTAGCAGTAGTAATAATAACTAGACAATTTTTTAAAAAAATTTAAATAATAAAAAAGTAGTAAAAAACCTTCACCTTTGTACATATAAAATGGTTAAACATTTAAACATTAAGCTTCTCCTGAAACCCATATGTTAACCATTTCTTGAATGTAGGCTCTATGTAATGATTACTGATGAAGAAAAACTAAGTATAACGAACTTGATGCTGAAGTAGAATAGCCCAAACTTGTGTCTTATATCTTGTACTATCCACGTGACTTCGAGATGCTACCCAAAACCATGTAGAAGCGAGCTGCAATCTCTTGACAAATTATTCTTATCTTCTATAGACCCCAGACCAAAGTGATAGAAATGTGAGCATTAAGCACCTTAAGAAAAATCACACACCGTATGCGTAGATTCGTTCAAGTCTCTCGCATCGTTTCTAAGCACGAATAAGTTACCTCCAAATGTTGTAAGCTATTTGAGATATGATAAGAACACAAACCCAAATAATTCCACTTCATCTTCAAATAGGTGATAATTAATCATCTTCGTAATCAATTAAACCAATAAATCCAAAAACGAGCCTTTTAAACGTTTAAGAACATTTAAAAACAAATCAATAAGAATAAACTGAAAGAAATTCAGTTATGTCCGAGATCCAAACAAGTGTGTCTTGTCCCATATCAGACAATGCTAGCAGTATAAAGTCATTAGGCCCGAGCAGTAGTAAAAACTCACTGCTTTTTAATGCTAGCAGTAGAAACCAACCATGAAGCCAAACCTGGCAGTACTAAGTGAAAGCGAGCAGTAGTAATAATATCCATGAGCAGTACAAAGTACTATCCTTAGCAGTACAAACTCAGGATTGCTAGCAGTATAAACTCGCTATCGAACCATAAACAGTTTAAAGATAATGAGCAGCATAAATCAAATCAATCACCAGCTGCTAATGTGCTTCCAATATCCATGAATACTCCAAAAATCCCTATTGTTTGCAACCATGAACCAAGAAACACCAACAGTAGTACCTGCTTTCGATACCCTAGCTGTACTAACGAACCACGAACACGCAGCACTAGTTATTGGCAGTAGCGAGCAGCAATAAAAATAATGACTCATAAAACAGTAGCAAAATAAATGGAATCATAACAAAAACATGCTAGTAGTATCAATACATAAGTAGCAGTACTAATGCGTATATTGCTAACCAAAAGCAATATTAAGATCATACCAAAGTCAAATTTGCCAAAAACCAAGTCTAACACAATCCCTAAAAATCAGGGATTTCTCTTTAATTTAAAGCAGATCTTATCCTATAAATCATATCCCAATAACTGCTTCCATCTCTATATTCCCACGTATAGATTAATTACAAACGCGTACCAGGAATGAACAAAGAATATACCTTAGGGTTTAGTATCAAGAGCTTCTAAGCCATTCTCCCTTGAGATCGATAACCTGCTACACCTTCTTGATGTCTTACACACCTTTTCCAATAGCAGATCCTTCCAATTCAGATCGTGGTGCGTTTAAATAGTATAAAACCCTAGATTAGGGTTTCGTTGAATCCCTAACTTCTTGTCACGCTAATGAGTAATACCGTAGCAGCCATTCATGGATTTCAAGCAATCTTCCATAATAATTTGTCATTCGAGCATCAAGAACAATATAGAATCAGTATACAATCACAACCAAAAGGGCAGTTATGTACCTCAGAAGTGACACCCATGAGAGCAAATTCTCCAGCATCACCTGCAGTACTGGCTTCCTTTGTATCAGCTCCAGTGATCAAGTTGTATATCTTGGCAGCACCTTCTTCAATTGCATCCTCAGTATCACAACCAGCAATCATACCAAACTCTTTAGGAGCAATAACTCCATCACTCTGACCATCATGCTCTGTCCAATCAACCAATGTATCAACAGTGATCAAGGCTTTGGAATCTTCTTCCTTCTTTCCAATCTCCTGAATCTTGAATGAGGAATATCTCTGCTTGTCATTTCCTCCCTTTGCCCTGCATTCTCTGGCAAAGTGGCCTCTTTGAAGACACTTGTAACATCTGACCTTCTTCTTGTTGAACCTAGCAGATTCCTTCTTATCAAAATCAATCTTCCTTCCAGCTTTCTGCTCAAACTTGTGTACTCTAACAGAAAGCATAGCCATTTGCCATTTCAAGTCCATCTCCTCCAGATCCATTTTTTCTATCTGTTCAAAATCTTCATAAGCCAGTTGTTGTTCTGGCTCAGTATCAGCAACAAAAGATTGAAGAACATCTTCAATTACATTACCAGATCTGTGAGACCCAGTCTTAGAGTTTGATGGAGCAGTGTAGGTAGATGAAGAATAGCTTGGACTATCTGCATATGACATCTTTTTGCTAGCACTGGTGGTACTAACAAATGCAGAATGGCTTGGACCTGCAGATTGGCTTGAGGAAAAAGTAGAGTATCCTTTGATATCTACCTCAAGAGTCTTTAACTTGTAGTACAAATCATCAAAAGAAAGAAGTTCAAGTCCACCTTTGGTTTTTAAGGTCAAAGCCACCTGTGACCAAGATGAAGGCAAACCTCTGAGAAACTTAAGATTGATGTCTTCATCATCAGGCTTGGCCTTGAGTTGGTTAAGTTGACTGAGAATCTTCTGCATCCTGTCATACCCTTTGTGCAATCCCTCTGATTCACTAATTCTGAACTCTGAGAATTCTTGCTTCAGCATGGACTTTCTTATCTTTTTGGATTCGGCATTTCCACCAAACCTAGCTTTGACTGCATTCCATATATCCCTTGCATCATCCATATAATGGAAATCAGCCACATGATCATCAGGAATAGACTGAAGCAAGGTAGTTCTTGCCTTTGATTCCCTCTGAACAGCAATGTGTTCATCTGCAGTCGTTGGGGGAAGAATAATGACCCTTCCATCACGATCTCTTCCAGTCCTTTTTAAGTTGTTGCCATTTTGAATCACCTTCCAGATATTCATATCATTGTTTGTGATCCAGTATTCCATCTTCATAGTCCTGACCTCATACTCATCCTTTTTTAAATAAGGAAACTTTGCATTGTTGCTCGAGATAGTGGTGATGATTTGAGGTTGTATGTTTTGCCGTTGTTATGGTTGAGCATTGTCATTATTAATATCAGAAGCATCATCATCATGGTCAGACATCTTGAAAAGGTTGTGGTAGGGATATTGGATGTTTTTTGATGTGTTTAAGGTTCTAAGAGTCTAGATCTACGTGTTCTTCTTATCTAGAGACTCTCAATCAGCTCTGATACCACTTGTTAGATCCCACTCTAGATAGATCTTTACTGCCTGTTAAGGATGGTGAAAAGCCTATGTAATCACAAGCTAAACACAAGAGAGACTCTTGCTAAACAAAGCTAATGTCTATGCGGAAATTAGACAAAGCCTATAAGAAGAACAAGACTATTAAACTAAAAGATCCTTCTATGGATTTCTATTAATTAACAAGGAGAATTGTGTTTTTTGGATTTGTTCGCTTCCCTATGGCCGTGGGTTGGGTTTCTTATATACTACTGAAACCCTAACCGTCTGTTACACAAAAGGCATCAAAGAGATATGCACTATCATTTCCTAAGATAGCTCAAGCATATCCTTATCACTAACTAACTATACTACTAACCCGAACCAAATATAATACTACCAAGACTAACTATTGTTCTACTAGCAGGAACCATATTTGGTCTGCCAACACTAACTATGAAGTTATCCTTACCAGTAGGAACTACATACCTACCAGTAGGAACTTATACTCTACCACTAGGAACTACATACCTACTAGTAGTAACTAACTATTACAATATTCCTAACACTTAGAAACAAGGTCTTTTTAAATAACACCAAAGTAACACTTTGCCAAGGTTTTCATCATTTGGGGGGTAGAAGTGCAACCGATGACAAAGAGCACGTCAACATTGCATGTAGTGTTGAAAGCATCAAGAGCATGCTGAAAGGAATAACCAGGATTCAATACTAGTCTTCATCAGTATCTTGTCCTGTAGGGCGCTCATTTGTAAGCGAGAGGCGAGGAAAGCATACCTGATAATGTCTCCCGCTGAAAGGATACCAAGACCACCCAACTTGATTGGGAGAGTGGCAAGCCGCCACTGCCAATCATCGAACCCTGGTCCGGAAGCGGTTACAACCTTCTCTAATGAGGCACGTAACGCCTGATCAAACTGAACTTAGGCCTCCAATAAAGATAAAGGAGAACATGTCTTCAAAGCATAAGATAGTTTCACAACACCAGTGCAATTATGAAGAAGAAGGAGCTCGCATTGGGGATCATGAAGTTTGTGGATTGCCTCCATTAAGGAGATGGTTTTAGAGACCCTTTTCAATGCCAAATCCCAACAAAAACATTCATCCAAACTAACTGAACCACCCAGAAGTTTAACACTATTGAGCGGACGAGAGATATTTAAAGGAAAGACACCCTCCACCCTACTTCTAAGATCCTCCACAGGCCAAAAAAGTTTAGTCTTATCAACATTTAAAAATAAACCACGGGTCGGACCCTTAGCCTTGATGATGTCCAGCGCCTTAGCTACCATAAGAGTATCTCCAACAATAGTATTGTCGTCAAGATACCAAGCATGAAGAGTAAGCCCACAAAGCTGATTAATAGTATGAACTAAAGGATGCAAAGCTAGGGCAAACAACAAAGGACCTAACGGATCCCTTTGTTGAACTCCTTGACAAGACCAAAGAATAGAGTCATCATAATAAAGCCTAGCAGGTCAAGCATAACAAAACTCAAACCAAGGAGCAATGGATGGGCACCGCACCCTAGTTTCCTCAAGTACGACACTCATGTCGACAAGATTGAAAGCATTCTTAAAATCCACCAATGGCATAGAAAGCCCAACCTCGTTACCCTTAGACTCAACAAGACTATTCACGGAATGCAAAACAGCCTCACAACCACCAGGGACGCCGACGCCAAATTGAAAGTCGTTTAAATAGTTATTCATTGAGTTACCAATAGAAGAAGAAGCAACCTTAGAAACAAGCCTTCACCACACAGTTCCAACAGCAATAGGGCGTATACCACCATCTGGCTTGATTAAAGGAGTCAAAGGCGCACTAGTGATATACTCCCCTAGTTGGCTGGGGCACTTTCCACTAAGAAACATTTATTATTATTATTATTATTATTATTATTATTATTATTATTATTATTATTATGTATTGGGCTCAAGCCCATGTTCTGGATTAGTCCATGTATTCTTATATAATGTACCGGTTCTATGTTAAAATGAGAGATACGATTTACCCTTCACTTACTCGGGATTGGACCAATAACTTAGTCGTCTAACAAAACCCACCACCAAACATGTGTAATGGTTATCAAGTTAAATATATCAGTTTATAAAAACATACCTCAAAATAAACCTTAATAGGTTAATGAGGTAAGAAGAGGAACCGCGCGTGAAAATAAGGTGATGGTAATGGGGTACACGTGCGAAATGGGTAGGCGGTGGTGACATGCCACCTCCCACTACCCCTAGCCTTAGATTTTTTTCCCATATACAAATTTACATACTTACATAGTTATAACAATTTCATTTTCGATTCTAGTGGAACTTAAACCCATAAACTCTTGTAGTCTTGCTTGGAAACATAACTATGTTAGGAGTGAGTTGCAGGCATGTGATGGGCACGTATGGGATTTATCTCTCACGTAAGGTGCACATGAGTTCTCCATAACAAATTTCTAACAACTTTTCCCGCGTAATTTCCTTTTAAATAGTTGTTAAGTCTTTTCATTTCAGTTTAGTTTTAATCGTGTAAAAACACACACACTTCTCTCTTACTCTCTTTAATCATTGTAACAAATTTATAACCGTTTTGTAACAAACTTTCAACCATTGATAATACAAGTTTACTTTCAATCCTCTGTTTTTTATTTTCTTAAGGATCCACGTGTTTGTAATCGGCTACCAGTTTAAATTGACTCTAGTGGTGTGTATCAAGTGGTATAAGAGTTGCCTTCCTGGTAACTCATATTTTTTCTGGCAAGGTTGTTAAAACTCTGGTGTAGTTTGTTATTTTTTGGTTAAAAACTGTTATTTTTTGGTGAAATCATAGACAGAATCAGAGTGTTACACTGACACTTTGATCTATTGTATACTACTCCGTCCAGAATACGATCAATTGTCACACATTCATCGCGATCATGAGAACAATGCATGAGTGCTTAAATCTTCTATTTTTGAATAAGTGATCAGTTTTGTTTGGTGTGAGGTTGACCAAGTGGCGGTTATTAGTGACTAACTAACTCAACAGAAGATGAAGGAGATTAGTTACTCACTATATTTTACACATTATTCATCTAAGTAGCATACTATTGAATCCATGGCTCCAGCAACACACACTATTGCAAATACCAGTACTAATGATGAGCCAGTTACCATACAGTGTGTGGAGGATGCTTTGGCACAAATAAGAAAAATGATCACTAGATTAGGGGCTCTAACAATCTTGGAGCAAGGCAAGCAAGCCAGTACAGTAGACTTGCTAAGGTAGAGTTCCCTAAATTCTATGGTGAAGATGTTTTGGGCTGGATCTTTAAATGTGATTAGTTCTTCCTTATTGATAGCACTCCCGAAGAAGAGAAGGTAAAAATTGTCTTTATTCATTTGTTTGATAAGGCACTATTATGCCATAGACAATAAATTAAGTCTAAGGGTGAAAATGTTAGTTGGACTGAGTATAAAGAGGCTATTACTTTAAGATTTGGTTTAGTTTATAATGATCTAATGGCTGCTTTTAAGAATGCAAAATATGATAAGTCTACTAAGGAGTATCAAGATACATTTGATAACTTGTTATGTAGAGTAGAAGTGAGTGAAAAGAATGATGTCAGTATTTACTTTGGGGGACTGCCCACTGAATTAGAGATGTCTGTTAAAATGTTTAAGCCTAAAACTCTGTCTGATGCTTATTGTTTGACCACATTACAAGAAGCTACTCTAGAAGCAGTTAAGAAGAAGAGTAGACCTTTTGTGAATCAAACAAATAGGAGATTCGGAGTTGTAAATGCTAATGGGGGTAATAATAAACAGCCTTTGTTGCATGTGCCTACTACAAATACTAATTGGAAGCCTAAGCCAAACACCCCTCCTAGGAAGCAACTGACTCAAAAGGAGTATGATGAGAAGAGGTCTAAATACATATGCTTCTATTATGACCAGAAATATGTGCCTCAACATAAATGTACTGGCCAATTATACTCGATTATTTTGGCTGATAATGAAGAAGAAGATGAGGAGTTTATGGATGCCTATGATACATTAGTGGACATAACACATGAAGAAGTGCAACCTCAAATATCATTAAATGCTTTGTCAGAAGTGAGTTCTTTTCAAACCATGAGGGTGATTCGATTGGTGGCTAATAGACATAAGCTGCACATCTGAGTGGATTCGGGCTTTACACATAATTTCTTAGATGTCAACATGGCTAAGAGGTTGGGTTGTAAATGCTAATGGGGGTAATAATAAACAGCCTTTGTTGCATGTGCCTACTACAAATACTAATTGGAAGCCTAAGCCAAACACCCCTCCTAGGAAGCAACTGACTCAAAAGGAGTATGATGAGAAGAGGTCTAAATACCTATGCTTCTATTATGACCATAAATATGTGCCTCGACATAAATGTACTGGCCAATTATACTCGGTTATTTTGGCTGATAATGAAGAAGAAGATGAGGAGTTTATGGATGCCTATGATACATTAGTGGACATAACACATGAAGAAGTGCAATCTCAAATATCATTAAATGCTTTGTCAGAAGTGAGTTCTTTTCAAACCATGAGGGTGATTCGATTGGTGGCTAATAGACATAAGCTGCACATCTGAGTGGATTCGGGATCTACACATAATTTCTTAGATGTCAACATGGCTAAGAGGTTAGGATGTAAAATTTAGAGTACTTGTCCTCTGTAAGTATTAGTGGCTGGAGGTAGAGAGATGGTCATAGTCAGTGAGTGTAAGGATTTTCAATGGCAACTATATGGCCAAACCTTCACAGTTGATGTTATGCTTTTACCATTGGGAGGATGTGATATGGTATTGGGGATCCAGTGGTTATCTACTCTGGGTGACATAAAATGGAATTTCCAACAGTTGAAGATGGAATTCCTTTATAATAACAACAAAGTGTGTTTGAGAGGCACTAGTAAGACTGTCACACATTGGTTAGATGCTAGGAAGCAAATTGGGAAGTTGGAAACTACTGCACAAGCTGAATTAATGATGATGAACATCTATCCAAACACTGGTTTACAACTCATAACTATAGAAGAAATTGCGCAAGCAAAAGTCAAAGTTGAGCCTAGCCTGCAGAAAGTCATTGATGCTTATACAGAAGTATTTGAAGTCCCTAACAAATTACCACCTGCAAGGTCTCAAGATCACATAATTCCCTTGATGCCTGGTAGTCAACAAGTCAATATCAGGCCTTATAGACATCCTCCTACGCAAAAAGATGCCATTGAATCAATGATAAAGGAATTGTTGGAATCAGGGGTGATCAAGCACAATCAAAATTCTTTTGCTTCTCTAATAGTTATGGTCAAAAAGAAGGACAATGCATGGAGGATGTGTGTTGACTACCGACAGCTTAACAAGCACACTATTAAAGATAAATTTCATGTTCCTGTTATTGAAGTATTGATTGATGAATTGAGGGGAGCTGTGATTTTTTCCAAATTAGATTTGAGGTCAGGGTACCATCAAATCAGGATGTTTGAAGATGATATAGCCAAGACAACATTTAAAACTTATGAAACCCATTATGAGTTCTTGGTTATGCCTTTTGGCTTGACTAATGCTCCTTCAACATTTCAAGCATTCATGAATGAGGTGTTCAGAGAATTTTTAAGGAAGTTCACCTTAGTATTCTTTGATGACATTTTAATCTACAGCAAGAGTTTGGAAGATCATGTCCAACACCTTACAGTTGTTCTTTCTAAGATTCAAGATCACAGCTTATATGCCAAAGGAAGTAAATGTGTGTTTGGTACTACTCATGTGGAGCACCTTGGGCATGTGATCACAGCTGCAAGGGTAGCTACAAATCCTTTAAAGGTGCAAGCAATGCAAACTTAGCCTAAACCAACTACTCTCAAACAGTTAGGGGGTTCCTTGGTCTTACTGTCTATTATAGAAGGTTTATCAAGTGGAGTGATGAGGCTCAGAAGTCATTCCTACTTCTCAAAGAAGCTATGATTCAAGCTCCAGTCTTTGGCTTGCCTAATTTTAACAAGCCTTTCATTATGGAAACTGATGCTTCAGGAATAGGATTGGGGCAGTGTTGCAACAAGTTGGCCATCCAATAGCTTATTTGAGCAAGTATTTATCATCCAAACATCAATCTCTTTCCACTTATGAGAAGGAGTTTTTGGCAGTACTGTTAGCCTTGGAAAAATGGAGAGGATACCTTTTGGATAGACATTTTGTTATTAAAACAGATCACTATAGTTTAAAGTATCTGTTAGATCAAAGGATCACAACTCCAGCTCAAATGAAATGGCTGCCTAAGTTGATGGGTTATGATTATGAGGTAGTATACAAGCAGGGTAAAGATAATGCAATGGCTGATGCATTATCTAGAAGAGAGGATGTGGGTGCATTGTTTGCCCTGAGCACTACTTCTGTCAGTACTAAACTATATCAAAAGATAGTGGATAGCTAGACTAAAGATGATCATTTGCAATCCATTATTGCTGACTTAAACACAGGAGAAAGCAGGAAGCATTATGTACTGCATAATAACCAGTTGCTGAGAAAAGGAAAATTGGTGGTAGGCAATGATAAGGCATTAAGGGAAGATTTGATGTCTTATTTCCATGATGGTGCAATTGGAGGACATTCATGAGTCAAGGCTACTACTCATAAGCGTTGTTATGTGTTTTATTGGAATGGATTAAGGAAACAAGTAAAACAGTGGGTTAAGGAGTATTTGGTATGTCAAAGATGTAAGCCTGACCTTTCTGCATATCCAAGACTATTACAGCCATTGCCTATTCCCAAGACTATGTGGTCTAGTATTTCTATGGATTTCATAGAAGGGTTGCCTAAATCTCATGGTTGCACTGTTATATTGGTGGTGGTTGATAGATTGACCAAATATGGCCATTTTATACCATTGTCCCATCCATTTATAGCTCTGCAAGTGGCACAAGTGTTCTTAGATCAGGTTTGTAAGCTACATCCTGAATCTATTGTGTCAGATATGGACAAGGTATTTCTCAATACTTTTTACCCCATATTTTAGGGACATTTACGATGTCAAGAAATTTACTATTTATTTTTAGTATTGTACGCGTTTGGTTTTAAATCGTAATCGTTAAGTTAAATCGCGTAAGCTAAAAATTATCATTCAATGTAAACGGACATCAAACAATTAAATGTTTACATCAAGCAAGTGTTAAGTAATTATTTGGAGGATAATTATTAACTTTGCACATTTTATTTTTATTGGTTACGTAAAGTGTTTACGTTTCGCGATAAAATACGTTTAGGTATACCCGAAACCACCAAAACTTTAGAAATTTTAATCATATATAACTACCTATGGCCGGATTTGAGATAAAAGATCAAAGAAAATATCTCATTTTCTTCCAACTTGATGTTGTACAATTCCTAACTCATTAAACCTTAAAGACTTTCTTTTAAATTGACCAAAGACTTCCTTGATTTACTCATCTTGTCTTAGGACTTCCATGACCACTTTTGACTAGTCAAGATGATATATAAGGACTTAGCTAGTACTAGTATACACACATCTCATTTTCAAGGTGAAAAACACAAAAACACTCTCTTTGTCTCTCTTTAACCCACGACCAAACCAAACCCACCATCAAATCCATACAAAATTTTATCTGCAACATTTATACACATTCATACATCATTCCTAAGATTACCTAAGGTGTTTACAAGGATTGGTTAAGCATTTACAAGTGTTGAAGCAAGAAAAAGAAGCTAGAGTTTCTTGGAAAAGTTAGGGTTTTCTAAGCTTTGCAAGCTTTGGTTTTATATCTAAACAAGGGTTTAGATATTGTGGTTTGTCATATTACATCATCATAAGGTTATCTAAAACTCTTTATAACTTTAACATTTATATTTTTATTCCATAAGATTGTCAATGTAGCAAAATCACCAATAGGATACTTTAATTCATGAAAGTAAGAACTTGTACTTGGTGATCATGATTTTATACTTTTATTCATGTGAAATAAAGTTGTTATATCATAATATGATTGTAAGTATAGAGTATTGTAACAGTTGTGTTTAAGTTCAAAAATTGTATGTATAAACTAGTAAGTAAAAGTTACTTAAGAAAGTTTATGATTTAAATGTGTTGTTAAAGACTTGTTATCCTGGACACTTGGACAATGATGGACTTAAGGACCCTAGGAATGTAAGACATATGATAATAAGTGTGGCAATGGACTTGTGACAAAGTGGTAAAGCTAGAAAGTTATAAAATCAAGCTTAATCACATTTTCATCAAAAATATCAAAACATTCTGTTATAATTCGAAAATAAAACAATTTATTTTATATTTTTATAAAATAGTACGTCTCATAAAGATTCCAAAAAGGTAAGAAACTCGAAAAACGGATTAATAACGAAGAAGATACGTAGTTTACAAGTTATACGTTAATTAAACGGTTTTATAAAAGAAAATTTATAAAAACAAGTTACAAAATACTACTGACATATAAGGTTGGTTATTTTTCTCAGATCACACATATTTTTAGGATTCCAAAACAATAAGAATCGTAATTTTTTAATTAATAACGAAGGAGTTATGAATTTTGCGAGTTTACAATAATAAATACTTTTATAAAAATTTTTTTATAAAAATTACTGTTCATCTTAGACATGAACATTTTGAAAACATCATTAATATTATAGAACTTTTAATAACAAACACGTGCTTGAAAGAATCGCTAAAACGGAGCTATAACGAATAAAATACTACATTTACGGGTTTTACGATAACTAAATTTATAAAAATAAATTTATAAACTGTCATGAACAGTAAAAACCACTGTTCATTAGCCCATGGACTAAAAAGATTAAAATTAATATTTTGATAACTCGTCTTAATACGTGAACATAGACGTAAGAAGCATCCAAACGCTTTAAAACGAGAAAGATACGCACTATTTTATACTTGTGCACTATTTCCTAGACTCAATAGTGGGATCATCGTTTGTTATATAAATTTATGTCGAAAACATTTTAGAATCGTTTAAATAAACTTTATAAATCTTATTATACAAAAGACAATTGCATTATTTAATCGATTATACGAGAACAAACACACGGATAATATTTATCAAAAGCAATTTAAATATTATTTCACAAACTCAATTAGATGGTGATGTAGCTATATAAAATTGTATATGGTAGTAGTTATTCAAAGTGCTTAGTACTTATACGACCTATATTAGATTAGGTTGCATTCTGTCATTTCCGTGACGCATTTTCTGTTGTATTTGGATTATCATTAACTCAAGGTGAGTTCATAGCCCCACGTTTTACATTTTATAATGATTTATAAGTTTTGGGGTGAGAACATGCTTTGTTTTATAATTGGACGCAAGTAAACATTTCATATTTAAACTGATTACGTGTTTGCCTAAGTAGCGTTAACCCAATGTGCCCACTATCATGAACTGTAATCACTTGGAGGGTGAGCGCGAATGTTATAAATAGATCTATTTGGGGGGTTACGCCCCCGTTCGGGAGATTAGCTATCACTGCTGTCGAAACTACCGAGCCAACGAACGTATACCATGTCGGATTTGGGATGTTCTGGGTTAGAACATCATCATGGGCAATGTAGGCAATTTATATTGCAATTCATTTATATCGAGCTTTAGTGTCATGAGCTTAGGGAAACGTAATTACATTTTTGTGATGTTTACATTTAATGTATTATCACGGGGGAATCATGCGGTCCTACACTCATATAATTCACAAACTTATGAATTCACCAACATTATTGTTGACGTTTTAAAGCATGTTTTTCTCAGGAGGTCAATAAGGCACGAGGTGCAAGAGATACATTGGTGGTCGTTATTTTGGGAGACAATTGCATTAAAGATTTGGTTGCATTACACATTTGGGAAAAACGTTTGTTTTCAAACTAGAATCTTTGTATAATTTAACAATGAACAAGTAAAGCTTCGGGCTTTTGTAACAAACACTTTGCTAAATCCAATGTATCGGTTTTAAACGACACTTTTAAATCGAAATCATAATATCCTGGAGCTGTTGATGCATTAAGTAACAGCTCAAACAATAGAAGATGAAAGGACCCCAAACCCATATTCCGCTGCGACCCAATTTGGAGGTGTTACAATTTCTCAATACTTTTTGGAATGAGTTGTTCAAGTTGTTACATGTGAAGCTACTACTTTCTTTTGCATACCATCCATAAATAGATGGACAGACAAAAGTAGTAAATAGATGTTTGGAAGGATACCTCAGATGCATGACAGGAGAGAATCCTAAAGAGTGGTATAAATGGCTACCATTGGCTGAGCTTTGGTATAATTCCAACTATCATTCATCAATTGCTACTACTCCTTTTGAGGCTCTATATGGATAAGCACCTCTAGTACATGTTCCTTATGTGGGGGGTTTTAGTAAAGTGGATGTTATGGATAGGTCCTTAATTTCAAAAGAGCAAGCTATTGAGATGATGCAGTTTCATTTTTCTAGAGCTCAGAATAGAATGAAACAACAGTCAGACAAACATAGGACTGAAAGAGTATTTGAAGTAGGCAATCGGGTGCTATTGAAATTACAACCACACATGCAAGTTTCAATAAGGCAAGGTAGACAGAATAAGTTCTCTCCTAAGTATTTTGGTCCCTTTGAAGTAATTGCAAAAGTGGGACAAGTTGCTTATAAGCTGAAGTTACCATCTTAGTCTCAAATACATGATGTATTCCATGTATCCCAACTTAAGAAAGTCCATGGTAAACATGAAATGCAAGGAGCAGTGGTGCTACCCATGTTGAACAAGGATGGCTTATTAGAAGTGGAACCAATGAAGTTGCTGGATAGAAAGATTGTTAAGAGAAACAATGTTGTGGCTGTATATGGACTTGTATAGTGGAGTAATGGTGGACCACAAGATGTAACATGGGAGCTCTTGGAAGACTTGTATAAGAAATATCCACTCTTTGATTCTTGAGGACAAGAATCAAGGAGGGTGGATTGTTAGGAGTGAGTTGCAGGCATGTGAGGGGCACGTGTGAGATTTATCTCTCACGTGAGGTGCACATGAGTTCTCCACAACAAACTCCTAACAACTTTTTCCGCCCAATTTCCTTTTAAATAGTTGTTAAGTCTTTTCATTTCAGCTTAGTTTTAAACGTGTAAAAACACACACTCTTCTCCCTTACTCTCTCTAATCATTGTAACAAATTCATAACCGTTTTGTAACAAAGTTTCAACCATTGATAATACAAGTTTACTTTCGATCCTCTGTTTCATATTTTCTTGAGGATCCAAGTGTTTGTAATCTGCTACCAGTCTAAATTGACTCTAGTGGTGTGTATCAAACTACCTACCGTTACGGCGTTACCCATCGACGTAATGTTTGTCCTGAATAATTGTTGGACTGACAAGTACACGTAAAAACTTTCAGGTTTCAATTGGATTAGACATCATTGATGGGCTTTGACATCAACATGAGACTTCAAATTCCAAATAGCCCAAAATTCATGATATGACTAGAACACATTTTGATTCGGTCGTTGGTGCACCATCTTCCTATACTCGGTTTTCGGTTGCGTGCATCCGGTCTGAATTTGGACCGACACACACCGGCCCCTAGTCGTAACTTGATAGTTAAAACGTCGCTTATATCTAACATGTGTCTAAAGCCGTTCTTTGATTATATATGTTCATTGCCTTTAGGATACATTTTACCCTTTTGTCCTAGCCGATCATTCTTCTAGATTATGGAAAATCAATTTTCTCCTTTTACTTTCACGTGTATATTAATACGTGCAGAGTTTACAAAGAGGGTGACAGTAATGATGGTTCAGACGCTTAAGTTAACGCACAAATTGGACCAAACTAATATACTATAGGTAAACCCATTTGCATATTTAGGCACCCAAGTAATATAATGTGTGTTTTTTGTTACTTATTTGAGCAAAAGGTTTGACTTTGACCTTTTCATAGAAGCTTACCTGCATGCCATAATTGCACATGTATTTCCATGTGGGGTGGTACATAGATTGCCATGCTTACAGGTTGTTATGTATGTTTCATGAACATAGCTTTCTATGTGGGACTTCTTTGCTCATTGTTGCAGTTATGTTCCACTGCTTTCAAGCACCAACATGTTTAATAGGTTTGTGGGTAGCAGGGCCGTCTCAAGACTATGTGAGACCTAAAACGAGTTCATGGATAAGGGCCTTCAAATTTTTTAATACTTTAGTAAGTAGCCGCCCTATTGTGAAGCTTCGAGTTACTCTTTATCCGCAATTAAGAGTCACCAGAATTGTATTTTTGTATTTATACTATTGACTACTCCGTATTTAACAACTTGCAATCTACTTATATAAAATTATGGAAAGCGCTTGCTTTAGTGGCCTTATGGCTGAGACGGCCCTCGTAGACTAACATTCACTAAATTGCATGTTCCTTAGCGAATAACGAGAAATGCGTTAAAAAATGAGTATCGGCAGCTAAATTTCTTTTTAGGCAAAGTGCTAATGGACTACAATTTTTTTCTATAAGAGGCTAGATGAGCGGGTTAGATAACGGATTTAAACATGTTTGTGTCAAAATCCCAGGAATACCTAATAAAAGAAGTACGTATTATGATAACAATTTGCAACGTGCAAACTAATTTAGGAGGCCGTAAGGATATGAATAACTTTGTAACTCATTAACCCGATTCGTTTTTAGGCTTCTTGTCTGTAAAGTTTAGGACAAACCAAGGTCCAATTCCGCTAGGAACATAATTTGTGAACTTTAATATTATCGTTATGGCTTTTCAACTCAACATCCAACCACAGACAGTGCCTTATGATTTGTTCATTGAATCTTGGACACTGCTTGGTAGATTGAGTGATTCAATTCCTTAAAGGGTTTATTTAAGGAATATAATCTATGAAATTTGAAGTTATAAAATTATGAATGTTTCTCAACACTCAACCACAAAATAGTCAACTTGTGTATTATGCAATGAAAGTTGTATAATATTTGTAGATTGAGTGATTCAAGTATGATAGATTTGATCCCTTAAATCAAGGCAAATGTGTTTGAAAAAATGGTTGCAATTAAAGGTCAAAAATATGGAGTGGTTGAGAATGTGTATGTATGATTGGTTTGACAGCCTGTTTTTTATAAGATTTGACATGGAATCCAACAAAGTGAGTGAACCTGAAACCTTGTCCAGCTTGGAAAACTAGAAACTTAAAACTTGTAACTTTACACCATCTTAATTCTTTGACATTTCTTCCTATCAAAAACCATATTCAAAATGTTGACAAGTATGAATTACCATGGTTGTATGATTGTATCATGTTTGATAGTTGTTTTTGAAAGCTATCATGCTGTATTTCATACATTTGAGAATACGTTTCTTAGACGATTGAAAAAAAGGGACTGCGGTCGTAAAAACATGTTAAGAATGGTTGTGTACCTGGATTAATCTTATAATCTTTATTGGAAAAGCTTCTTAATGGTTATTAAAATTTTATTAGTTTTGGCATTAAAAAACTTATTGCTGAATCGAGAATTGCTTATTGAAACACATTCAAAGAGCACTAAATTTATTACCATGCTCATTGTAGACGGTATATTAGTTTCCTTTTGCAGTCATATGCGTGTTTTATGAGAGTTGATAGACACTTTGCATGTAAGGTTATATCGATAACACATGTATAATTTCTATGAATATGATAATTATTGATTATTGATGTGGTTTTGGTCATAGTTTATAACTTTAAGTATCATATCTATTTGTTGACTAACAGACACAAAATGAGTTTGTTCATATTTCACCCACTCTATTCAATTTAAAACACAAACAAGACAAAATAGTTTGGAAATGTATATGAAATTCGATCTTTAGTAAATTGTGTTTTTATCAAATCGAATCAGGTTCACTTATAGTTTAATTTTCGTATATATGTAACGTGGAACATGTAATTGGGTGCAAAGTGAAGTCTGAACTAACGGCGATGATTACGACACAAATCCAACACACAAAACAACAAACAACAATTGGACTTTCCGCCTATGGACCAGTACTAATTAACTCTGTTAATTTACTTTTAGTCTTCATCAATCACAATCAAAATTTCGATATTTTGGCTACTAAAAGATAAACTATAGAAGGTCTTTTGGTACATTGAACGGGCATTGAGTGGAAAGATTAGTAAGAAACTAAAAAAAAAGAAGGAAAATGTTATGTTCCTCTAGAAATGTTTTATGTGGTAATGCTACATATCAAGGATTTAAGTTTATGAAGATTTTTGTTATTATATATAGTAATTAACTTTTGTAACAATGTGATTGTGAATGAGTAGACACTCATGATTTTTTCTAATAGTACGAGAAAGAAAAATATCGCGTAGTTCACCGATAAAAGGCTTGCTTATTGTTCGTGTATATGCTGGACACCGACACCGGAAGAGTGTATTGTATGACCGGAGCATACTCCGGAACATAGAACCGGGATTCATGTACAGACGCATGCGGAAAGCGACGTGGCAACGACCAAAAGACGACACGGGAACCACGCTGCTATGCAGGTTGTCCTCATCCCAAAGGCCAAGTCTGACACTGTCTCTGAGATGCCAGATCAGTGGTCCCCTCATGTGTCAGTCCCGGTCAACCATCCATGACGTCACCAACCAGGTACAACTTTGGGTAGTATAAATACCCAAAGGCATTCTTACTATCATTATGCTTTTTCCACTGACAATTACCTGTGACAATATTATTCCACTTGTATTAGACCATTCTCTTATTCTCATGCCGGAGTTTGGTCCTGTGGTCACACCCGGGGCGAGACTAACGCGTGTCGTTTCCTTGTGTGTAGGGACCTCACATCAATACTGTCCGAGGCACCGAGAAGTAGCCGGAGCAAGAAATTACTTCAACAAATTGGCGTCATCCGTGGGACCTTATTTCCGAACTACCTCGAGTTTAGAATGACAGGTCCTACACCCGAACCAATCACACCAGACCAACCACTAAGCTTACAAGACCAAATCTTGAATCATGTTTCCTCACTCGAAACCCTCGTCAAACAGCATAAC
The DNA here is from genome assembly GCA_026074375.1 of Tanacetum coccineum. NCBI lineage: Eukaryota > Viridiplantae > Streptophyta > Magnoliopsida > Asterales > Asteraceae > Tanacetum > Tanacetum coccineum. The sequence goes on along the minus strand of BQNB010011442.1, from coordinate 31,942 downwards.
GAAAGGTCCGGAGCGCTAATCACACCCATACGCCTAACCTTCGGGGAAGAAACAGACGGTATCAAAGGGAAAGATAAGGAAAAAGGGGTGGTGGAAGTGGACGATGACCTCAAGAAACCATACAAGGAAGTGCTGGAGTCGCCATTCACAAGACGAATCATCAAGTTCTCCGCTCTGAGCCACCAGATGCTAACAAACCTAAGAATATATGATGGCTCCACAGACCCAGAAGACCACATCTCCCGCTTCGTGGGAGCTGTAAACCAATGGGAATGGGAAATTCCAGTATGGTGTAGAATGTTTCAGCATACGTTGGACGGCCCGGCGAGAGGGTGGTTCGACCGCATGCCTAACGGCTGTATTGACAGTTGGGCGAGTCTCCGTGAAAAGTTTATAGAGAGGTTTGCTTTGAGAATAAGGTGTAGCAAAGATCCTACCGAAGTTTTAAAGATTGTTCGGAGGGCCAACGAAACGTTGCCAAACTTCAAGGAGCGCTAGACTGAAGAGATGAGGTATATCCAGGGTGTTCCGAAGGTAATGCAAATTTCAGCCTTCATGAGCAATTCCAAATGCCCGGAGTTAGCAAGGCGATTCGCCGATCAAGTGCCGCAGACGCTTACAGAAATGATGAGGCGTGTGGACGATTTTGTCAAGTCCGAAGAAGCTTTCAATAGCACGGAACTGCCCAAGGGGAGCAGTCGGAAAAAGGCCACGGGACACCATACAGGGGATTCCGACCAACACGTACAGCACAAACTGGGGGTCCGCCCAAGGGCGACGTTTACAACAATTACAACAGGAGAGATCACTACCAACCATACGTTCCTCTGAGACAACCGGTCAGGAGGTACGAAAACCGAAAGTTTGAAGGCCGGAGACAGGAAGTCAATCAGCTCGGTCTGGAATCCCTGGTCAAAAGGCCAAAGGAGATATTGGCAACCGAGCTTCATTTACAGCTCCCACCCCCCCCCCCCCCTAGTCGGAACACCGAAGAGGGAGAACATGGAAAGGTACTGCGATTATCACGAGGAAAAGGGGCACTACACCAACGATTGCTTTCATCTAAAAAAGCAGTTGGAAATTGCTCTAGAATCTAGAAAACTCAATCATCTCATCAAGGATGTGAGGCAGAGGGGAGGGAAAGCAGCCAGGCAACAGCAGCACTAATGGCAAGATAATCAATATGGTGTACGAGGCAGGCCAGACCCAGAAGCGTAAATTCCAAAAGGGATGTGGGGAAAATTGGATGAATGCACCAATAACCTTCCCCCCGATCTCATCTGACGACATATCGGATGAGACACTAATCATCAAAGCAGAGGTAGAAGGCTACCTGGTGCGAAGAGTGTTCGTTGATCAAGGTGCCGTAGTACAAGTAATGTTCGAGCATTGTTTTCGCAACCTATGCCCGACAATTCAAGCCTGCTTAACCCAGGCCCACACGGAATTAGTAGGGTTCTCGAGAGAACAATTGCTGCCAATGGGGAAGATTGAACTGGAGGTTATGTTTGGAAGCGAGAGGCTTAGTCGAAGAACCACGATGAGGTTTACGGTAGTACAGGCGTCATTTCCTATAACATTATCTTGGGACGGACAGGGATGAGAGAACTTCGTGCTATATCATCCACCACCCATGCTATGATGAAATTCCCTACCCCGAGGGGAGTCGCCACATTGGTTCCCCGGCGGGCTGCGATTTTCGAATGCCGACAGTTAGAAAGTAAGCATGTGCCACCAGAGTAAAAAGAAAGTTTAACAGAAGATGTCGTGATCAATCCGGCATTTCCAGATCAGAGAATTACCATCAGGACGCAATTCTCTTCGGATTGTCGTCTCCAACTGATAAATTTGTTAAAAGACAACAAAGACGTGTTCGCCTGGCAACCATCGGATATGGCCGGCATCCCAAGACGAATAAGTTAGCATTCCCTAAACGTGAATCCAAGTATCACCCCAGTGCCACAGAAGCGAAGGGTCCTCGGCCCGGAAAAGAGCGAGGCGATAACGAAGGAAGTTAAGGAGTGGGCCAAAGCAGGAATAGTGAGGCCGGTGCGATATCCAACATGGATATCCAACCCAGTGCTGGTGAAGAAGGCAGACGGCACATGCAGAATGTGCATAGATTTTAAGAACCTCAACTCAGCATGTCCAAAAGACTACTACCTCCTATCGGAGATAGACCTGAAGATAGAGGCGGTGATGGGGTTCCTGTTCAAATGCTTTTTGAACGCATACAAAGGGTACCACCAAATCCAAATGTCCGAAGAAGACGAATAAAATACAACATTCTACACCGATCAAGGTACCTATTGCTACTCTAAGATGTCGTTCGGGCTAAAAAAAACGCAAGAGCAACCTACCAGAGGTTAGTAGATTCCGCCTTCGAAGCACAGTTGGGTAGAAACCTGGAGGCATACGTGGATGACATGGTTATCAAAAGTAAGACGGAGAAGGACATGATAATATACATAGCGGAGACATTCGATAATCTGAAGAAGGTCAACATGAAGCTAAACCCAAAAAATGTTCTTTCGGGGTGAAGGAAGGAAAGTTCCTCGGATACATGGTCACGTCAGAAGGAATCCGGGCCAACCCTAAGAAAACGAAGGCAATGGCCGATATGCAATCCCCAAAAACCCTAAAAGAGATGCAAAGCCTAAGTGGAAAGCTCGCAGCGCTGAATCGCTTCTTATCCTGATTTACCGAGCGTGCCTTACCATTCTTTGACACACTAAAGAATATTACAAATGAGAATATGGATGATTTTCGTTAGACGGAGGCGGCGGAGCAAGCATTTCAAGAACTGAAGAAGTTAATCATGGAGCTACCCATGTTAACCACCCCTAAGCTGAAGGAGATACTATATATATATACCTCGCTGCCTCCGAAGAAGCGGTAAGTGGAGTCCTGATGGCGGACCGAGGGGGAAAGCAAACACCCATCCGGTATGTTATCCGGACCCTTCACAAAGTATAGAGAAACTACGCACCACTTGAGAAGTTGGCATTATGCCTATTACACATATCCTGGAGGTTACGAAGATACTTTGAAGCCCATCCCATTAGAGTAATAATTGATCAGCATATCAAGTAGATACTCAACAAGCCAGAGACATCGGGGAAGCTAGCCAAATACGCAGTGGAGCTAGGAGCTTACAACATCACATACATGCCCCAGAACACGGTTAAAGGTCAAGTGTTGGCGGATTTTCTAAACGAGGTGCTAGTTGGAACAAAACACCTCGAGATATGTAGCCTGGCTGACGATAAGAGGTGGGAAGAATGGACCTTATTCACCGACGGCGCGTCTAGTTCGAAGGGGGCAGGTGCTGGGCTGGTCTTAATTGACCCGGCAGGGACGAAGTATACCTATGCCATTTGGCTAAACTTCGCAAGCACGAATAACGAAGCAGAATATGAAGCGTTGCTAGCAGGGCTACGAATAGCGGGGAAAATGAAGGTTTCGGCCCTCAAGGTCAAAGTCGACTCCAAATTGGTGGCTTGTCAATTGAATGGTGACTTCGTGGCCAGTAGTGACGGAATGGCCAAATACCTGGCAAAAGTAAAAGAACTGGCGGCTTCCTTCAAAAAAAATTCCATCAAAAACGTGCCTCAAAACCAAAATCAGAAGGCAGATGTTCTAAGCAAGCTGGCTTCGGTTGCATTCAATCACCTAACAAAAGAAATATTGGTGGAGGTTTTGAGCGCAAAGTCAGTAGAGGCTCGGGAGGTGATTGCTGTTGTGGAAGAAGAGGAGGACAATTGGATGACTCCAATTATCAAGTGCCTAGAAGAGGGTATCTGGCCGGAAGACGAGAACGAAGCGAGAGCCCTCCGGATGAAAATAAGTCAATACACGATAGAGGAAGGAATTTTGTTTAAAAAGTCATACCTATCTCCGATGCTAAGATGCGTGGGTCCGTTGCAAGCGAACTATATCATAAGGGAGGTCCATGAAGGGGCATGCGGAATGCACGCCGGAGCACGCTCCGTGGTGGCGAAAATAATTATGCAGGGATATTATTGGCCGTCTATGCATCGGGATACCAAAGAGGTCGTGGAAAAATGCGATTCATGCCAGATACACGGTCCCGTACCAAGACTCCCAAAGACGAAGCTAACATCTATCATGTCGCCTTGGCCATTCTATCAATGGGGGCTTGATATCCTAGGGCCCCTTTCGAAGGGCCCATGAAAACTAAAATACATTATCATGGCCATAGACTACTTCACCAAATGGATGGAAGCAAAGCCTTTAGCCAAGATCACATGTAAGGAAGTTAAAAAGTTTGTTTGGGAAAATATTGTGTGCAGGTTTGGCCTGCCGAGGATAATCGTGACTGATAACGGGACGCAGCTCGTGAATGACCCCTTCAAGGGCTGGTGCGAGAAGTGGAAGATCAAACAGATGAACACAGCGGTCGCGCACCCACAGGCTAACGGCCTCGTAGAAAGGGCCAATAAGTCTCTAATGCACGGCCTCAAAGCACGTTCGGGCAGAGAAAGAGTAGGATGGGTAGATGAGCTCCCCAACATTTTATGGGCCTACCGAACAATGTTAAAAACAAGCAATGGCGAAACACCGTTCAGCCTTACCTATTGAAGTGAAGCGGTGATCCCAGCCGAAATAGGCATGCCAACTTATCGAACCATCCAGTTGAACGAAGCGCAAAACGAGGAAGAGATGCGTCTGAACTTGGACCTCATTTAAGAAAGAAGAGAGACAACAGCGATCCGGGAAGCAAAGTACAAGAAAAAGGTAGAACAATATTACAATAAGAGAGTCTGTCCGGTGTCATTCAAAGTTGGGGATTTTGTGTATCGTAGGAATGAAGCTAGTCGAGTGGAGAATCAAGGCAAGTTGGGTCCGAACTAGGAGGGACCATATCGTGTGATGGAAGCATATGAGAATGGTTCTATAAACTGTGTACAATGAATGACCATGAGGTTCCTCACACATGGCATGCAATCAACCTCCGGAATTGTTTTATGTAAGCTTTGTATGATTAATGAAATATGACCCTTCTCCATATGAGAGGGAAAGGCGATTTTCCGAACAATTATTCTTAGGCAAAAACATATGTGGCTCCTCCGGTTGGCTAGCTACCTCCGGAGAAACTTGTAGTCAATGTCTAAAAGAGTGTACGTCACTATGCAACCCGAGTGTACGTCACGGGACGGTTGCCGGATAAACAAAACGTGACTCCGGGTAGTCAATATCCTAAATTCCCCTAAGTCTCATTAACTAGGGAAGAGCCTTCAATGAAAGGCTATGTACCCGGGTAATGACCGGACGGTTTTATAGTCCACAATTCCGATTGGCCTCACGAGGCGGTCGTGGGATGCGATAGACAAATTAAAAACGACCGGAGTGTCGATGTCTGCAAGGCAGATAAATTAAACGCAACCGGAGTGTCGATATCTACCCTAAGCAAACTAAGTACGATTGGAATGCCTAAACTCATCACATCGGCACCCATTCGTTACAAAGCCAAAACAAGAACACTAAAAAGAAAAAGCAAAAACACACCATATTGTCATTCATTCATTGTATAACGGTTACATCATACTAGTTGGTTACATGATCCAAAAACATAAGCTAACAAATTACATCATGTGGTGGTCCCGAAATGGACATCTTCAGCATTCTCTAGGACAGGAGGCGGGGATTTCGAGGCAGCAGCAAAAGTGCCAGCACGGTTCCAGCTACGGGGGGAGAAGTAGAAACGTCCGGAGAAACTTGTAGAAGGTCATCCATAGGAAGGAGATAGGAGTCGGCAACCTTAGCAATGTAAGGGTACTGTTTCGTAAAGAGCTCTCGGTGCTTGTCCTCCCACGATTATGACCCCTCAATATCCAGATCCCGGGTGCCGGCCAAAAACTTTACAATCTCATCTTCGGTCCTCCTCAGGCTGTTAGCCTTAATTTTATTAAGTCTAACAAGAAAGTTATCGGTCTTATTAAGTCAACTAGGTCTTGTAATGTAATAGGCTAGTCGGGTATTAATGGGCTTGGTTTGTAACCTAATATTGTCCATGTTTAGGGTTCTAAGCCCAAGTTAAACCAAGCCCGGCCTATTTAGAAAGCCCAAGTGCCAAGTAATAGGCTAAGGGTATAAAAGAAACCCTCTCCACACATGGAGAGGTTGTTGGTTGCCATTTTTCTCACATTCCATGTGTGTGTAACCTCCCACCTCTACTTTCTCTCTCTAATAAATCTTCTATTTTTCCTTTCTCTCTTTATAGCTTATTACTTATTTGGTTTGGCTTATTGTTGTGATATGGGTTAAGTCTTGGGATAACATTTGGTATCACTCGCCACGGGGTGGATTTGGTGATTTGTTTGTGGTTATTCTTGAGCTTCGTCGCGTTCGGCTTATTTTTTGTGCTTATTTGTCAAACGGTTTTAAGTAATATTTTTCTTACATCTAAAAGTGATATTTTTATTGTGGTTTTCTTAGTATCTCTTTCAAAACAAATGTTTATTATTCTTTGTGGCTTATTTTTCAACTACGTGGTTAAAAACGCTTATTAAACGTTTATTTGTGGCTTACTTTGATTCTTACATATCTACGTGGGCTAAACGAGTTTAACACATCACGCTACAACTTCTTATATTCCACACATATCTTATTTCTTTCTTTTGAGTAATTTGAGAATTCTCACTCAGAAAAGCTCAAATCTCTCATGTTCAAAACTGGTATAGCTTTTTATGGATAGAGAGTTCGTAGCTTCTTAGTTATTTTCTTAGCTTATAAACAGCTTATTTGGTTGCTTATTTTCTTGGTTGGCTTCTTTGAGCTTTTCTGGTTAGCTTATCTTGTTGGGTTCTTTTGTTGAACGGTTTGAACAAGACAAGAAAGAAACATAGATCCACATTTTTAGCTTTCCGTTGGGTTTTTGTTGTTTTGGTTGAAGACAAAAGAGAGGTACAAGGACCACAAAGCACGACAGTACACCGAATTCGCAGCACTCTTAGGCCCCGAATACGCAACAAAGAAGGCAATGAACTCGCAACATTCCTTTGTCACACGAATTAGCAACATTCCTTTGTCAAACGAATTCGCAACATTCCTTTGTCACACGAATTAGCAACATTCCTTTGTCACACGAATTCGCAACATTCCTTTTTCAAACAAATTCGCAACATTCCTTTGTCAACCGAACTCGCAACAATCCTTTGTCAACCGAATTCACAACATCTCCTTAAGGAACCGAATTAGCAACTCACCTAGAACAAACTATTCACGATATAAACTCTTTTCGAGTTTTTCGGTTTCGTGTGACGGTTATCTACGGTATTTATAACGTATACCATTGCGATCGTGAACTCGTTTCGATCATCGTGGTATATTCACATTGAACCGATGATCACCGTATACCTCCGCGAGACAACATTCATAATCGTTGTATTTTTTTTAATATTCAAACGAAAGAGAAGAACAAAATAGAGGGAATTAGTGCAATTAATACACCAAAATGCCAATTTGACACATGCAGTCCCTGTATATCAAATTAATTTCAACGTTAATCCTTCCTTTGATTAATAACCTTTTTTGTTAAAACTACATTACACCGTTAGTCCTTATTCTTTTAAAACAGCCCATTAGCCCTCCAAAGTGAACCGTTATTGCACCGTTTGTCCCTACAACTATAATTAACAACCGTTAAGTACATAACTTGGATTTCAATTGCACCGTTAGTCCTTGTTTTTGTTTAATCAACCATTAATTATTTTAAGTTGCAAGTGTGTTCACCGTTCATCGTTTTTAGCTCCTTAATCGTTACAAAAGCTCACGTACTTCAATTTCAACAACGATTTCAACAACAATTAATCATTCTTTCACGGTTTCTTCTTGATTTTGTAAAGTCCCGTAAAAGATTATTCTTTTCTCGGTTTAAATCATAGATTTGTAAAATCCCGTGAACGTTAATTGATTCAAGTCCACAACAATAATCACTTTACCTACTTAAGATCCGATATCCGTTCACAACATCAAAATGTCAAATACCAATAACAATTTGAAAACTCAAACATCGAATGCTCTTCACAATGCTATCATGGAAGCAGGTGGTAAAGATCGTCCACCAATGTTAGCACTGGGTAATTACGTTCAGTGGAAATCCAGAATCAAGAGATACATCGACACCAAACCTAACAATGAAATCATCCACTATTGTCTCCAAAACCCACCATACAAGTTTAAATGGACTGAGAAGACAGTTCCAGTTGCTAAAGGTAGTTCTGAAACAACTACTGAAGGGTATATGGAGAACTATAAGAATGTTTCACAAGACATACGTGATCAACTGAATGTTGAAGCTGAAGCCGTTCAGATCATTCTCACAGGGATAGATAACGATATCTACTCCACAGTTGATGCTTGTCCTAATGCATGTGAAATGTGAAAAGCTATTGAAAGGTTGAATACAGATGAATCAATCAATTGTTCAGATCTTGAAACCAATTTATATTGGGAGTTTGGAAATTCAACATCACGGGATGGTAAATCAATTGAATAGTATTACTCAAGGTTCTTACATGATGATGTGGAATGAGTCTAGTCAGGAATTAGTGTAATGGTACAAATCATCAGTGAATGTCAGTTCTTACTTCAATACAACCAGAATAGCAAAGGTTTGGACACTTGTTATGAAGAGTCAAGAGCTAAAAAGATTGTCTGTTCACAAACTTTTATGACATCCTGACGCAACACCAGAATAAAGTCAACGACGATAGAGATAAGAGCTGAAAGACTAGCACGTACTGCTAATCCACTTGCACTTGTTGCTCAACAACAACCAGTTTACCATCCTCAAAACCATCCTAATCACAACACTCAATATTCCTCCACCAGATCACAACAAGCTACCAGAAACTGAGGAAAAGCAATTGTCAACTCTTCTGCTCCTATTTATGATCAAGAACCTGCCACGGTTACTGAAGATGATGAAATGTCAAAGGAAAAGGAGATTGACAAACTCATGGCTTTAATTTCTCTCTCGTTCAAGAAAATCTACAAACCTACCAACAACAACCTTCGAACTTCATCAAACACCAGTAGAGCTAATCAAGATAATTCTCCAAGAATCAACAGAGGAACTGGGTATGATAATCAGAGGGTAGTTAATGTTGCTGGGGCTAGGGAAAATGTAGGTACTCAGGTTGTGCAAAAGTCTGGGATTCAGTGTTATAACTGCAAGGAATATGGGCATGTATCAAGGGAATGTCAGAAACCGAAACGAGTAAAGGATGCAGCTTATCACAAGGAAAAGATGTTATTGTGTAAGCAAGAGGAAGTTGGGGTTCAGTTGAATGCAGAGCAAGCTGATTGGAAGGATGACACTGATGATGAATCTGACGATCAGGAATTGGAAGCACATTATATGTACATGGCACAGATTCAAGAGGTTACTCCAGATCCAGTTGACAATTCTGGACCCATCTTTGATGCTGAGCCATTGCATAAGGTACAAAACAATAATGACAACTATAATGTGTTTGCCATTGAAAATGAACATCCTGAGCAACCTAAATCTGTTAATGACATATATCTGGAGGAACAAGGTGACACCAATATCACTATTGATTCATTGGATATATGTTATGATAGAGATCAGGATGACCAGGATGACATTGATGAACATGATCAAGAATGTGATTTGCTTACTTCTTTAATTAAGAAACTAAAATGTGAAATTAATGACACCAAAAACCGTAATAAATTTTTGGAAACATCAAACAAGGCTTTAGTTGATAAATTGAAAGGTGAAATTGAGGATTTCAAAACAAAAAATAAGAGTTTAGAATCATCAAATAACCATTTCAAAGAAGCAAACAATGAACTTTCTAAGACTAATCAGTTGATGTTTAAAGACCTTAAGAAGTTCCAAGCGGAACTTGATAAGTATCATGATGTGAATTATGCGTCAAAGGTGTAAATTGATTGTGCAAAAGCTAAATGGGATTTAATGTCATACAAAATCGAATCTAAAAAGTCATCTAATGAATATACTCGAAAGATAAATGATTTAAATCAAACGATTTCAGATATGAACCAGGAGCTTTTTGCACATCAGAAACCATCTCCATAATGTCACAAGAAAAAGAGGCTCAGATTAATCTTTACAAAACTCGTGAAGACAAAGAACTTGATAAGGTCATTGCTTTAGAAAACAAAGTCAAGGTTTTGGAAGATATTGTATATAAAACCGGTCAATCTGTTCAAACAATGAATATGCTTAATCGTAATTATAAAACGAGTTTCTCAAAACCTGAGTTCCTCAAGAAAGCTCAAAGAGCGAATCCTCGTCTGTATGATATAGGTTTCTATAATGATAATCTTGCGTTAATGTTAGCCCCTGAATCTGACGAAATGATTCGTCTTGCCAAAGAAAGTCGATCAAAATTAAGCAATTTAATCAGACCTTTTGATTATGACCAGTTGAGCAATCTTTATGATTTGTTCGTTCCACAACGTGAAAAGTCGTCCGAACAACACTATTTTTCAAAAGTGTCAAAGATGAGTCATACATCTTCTAAGAATGAAATTTCCAAAGAGTCTTTTCATAAACAACAAACTTTGTTAGAAAAATGAATGGATGAATCCATTCCATGGGATCAAAAGTGTAAAAGATTTAAAGAACTTTTCAAGATTAAAAAGAGTGTTGGCACGATTTTTGATAAAGTGGAACGTTGCAAACAAACAATCGCTAAAAGAACATATTTTGGTCACATAGATCCTTTCATTCAAAACACAATCAAAGGAAAATTTTGCCCCCAAATTAGAAGAATCAGTGCGGACTTAGAAAAATTTCACTTGTGTTTGAACGAGGAAATGGTTGCTGATTTAAGATACTTTAATTCTCTTGAACATGAAGTAGACACTCTCAAATCTCAACTGGAAACTCAAAAAACATAGTTTTTAAATGAAATCGACAGACTTTCAAGGGAATATTATTATGCTGATCACATGAATGCAATACTTGGTGTGTATACTGATATAGATGGAGTCGGTAATTTGCAATGTGATTATTTGGAAACTTTGGAAAAATGTCAACATCTTGAAAAAGAGCTTTCAAAAAGTAGAACAATGACAAAGAGTTTTGAAGCATTTTAGAAACATGTGATTAATCTTGAACTAGATTTACAACAATGCAAAGAAAAGATAAAAATGACAAATCTTTCAAAGAAAATCAGTCTAACGTATTTCTGAAAGAACATGAACAATATTTTGAAATTCAAAACTTGAAAGCTCAATTACAAGACAAAGGAATTGCAATAAGTGAGTTAAAGAAACTCATTGAAAAGATGAAAGGAAAATTTGTGGAAACTAAGTTTGAAAAATCATCAGTTATTCGACAACCGAATGCTTTTAAAAGTCAAAGACAATCAGTTTTAGGAAAACTGGCTATTTTTTCAGATTCTCTTTAAAAGAAAGATTTTTCAAAGTCAAAGTCAGTTACCATAAATAATGTGTCCAATGATTTTTCAAAACCAGTCACTGCACAGATTTTGCCTCAAAATGTGATGACAAATTTAAAGAATACAAATGTGATTGCTCCAGGAATGTATAAAGTGCACACAAAGCCTAATCAAACTTGAACACCACAGTTGCCTCAAGACATTAGGCAAACTAACAAACGTGTGTCTTTCTCTACAGGAGTAATTCCCACTACTAGTGTTAGCAGACCACAGCTTAAGAGCAATAAACTGGAAGATAGAGTCATGCCTAATAATAGTCAAGGGAAGAAGCAAGAAGTAGAAGACCACCGTATGAATTTTAAGTTTTCAAATAATAAAATGTCTGTAACTGCGTGTAATGATAGTTTGAATGTTAAGACCTCGAATGTAAACTTTGTTTGTGTTACTTGTGGAAAATGTGTGCTAAATGATAATCATGATATGTGTGTTCTTCATTATATTAATGGTGTGAATTCTAGGAATAAAATGCTTATGGTTGTGCCTATTAGTACTAGAGAAAACAAGTGAACTGTGAACCAATCTGTTGCAACACCCCTTAAGAAAATAGTTGCTTCAGAATCCATGATTCGAAGACGGTATATATATAAAATATATAAGAATCAATAATAAAAAGATTCCGGAAGAGATATTCCCGGGTCGTATGTCCCAACGAGGCTGCAATTGAAATTTATCCTGGTTTGATGAGAAATTGAATGATGGAAACACTGATATAATTATAACTAAAATTAAATAAAACTTAATTTAATCTACGGGAAAACAAGCAAAGGAAATGGGGATCTTAAAAACTACGGGAAACAAAATTAGTTATAAGGAAATCCTAAAATTAAATCTAAATTAAATACGGGGAACAGAATAAGGTATCGGGAACCCTAAATACTAAAAATTTAGAAAATAAATGCTAAATTAAATTAAAAATCAAAATTAAATTCTAATTAACTTAATTTGAAAAATAAAGAAAACTAGAACAAAAACGGAGGTCGTTTGAATGTAAAACGAAAAGAAACGGTAAAACGTACCCGGTAAAAACGGGTCTAAAACTGAAATTTAAGAAAAATTAAGCCTACACTAAATTTTATATTTTTCCTAGACACTAAATGACAAAAGAAAATTTTGTAAAAAAGAAAAATATTTTTTTATTAATTTTTAGATTTTTTATGATTTTTTAAAGATTAAAAACTAATTAAAACTAAGAAAATAGAAAAAGACAAAAAATTAAAGTTATAAAAATTCTAAAAAAAATAAAATTAAATAAAGAAAAAGTTAACAATTCTAAAAATATAAAAATGCCCAAAAGTTACTGTTTTAATTAAAAGTAATTAAACTAATTAGATTTAAACCTAAATTAATTATTTAATTAACTAAAAGTTAACTGCTGTTAAGACTAGGGGACTAACAGTGAAAGAACACAAGGACAAACGGGGTAACAGGCTACTAACCACAGGGACTAACACTTGTAACTTTAAAAGAGAGAATTACACAAATGGTCCCTGAGGTGGACCCCGATTACAAAGTGGGTCCAACAGCTTATTAGACAAAACTTATAAAAGCAAACTTATTCAGGGGCTTAAGAGGAACATTTTTTGTAATAAGCACTTAAGCTGAATTGAACTAAATAAGCTAGAAACTTAGCTTTTTGAAACTGCAGTGGCTAAATAAGCTTAACAGCTTATTTAGCTTTTCTTTTTGGGATTTAAGCTACAAAATAAGCTAGAAAGCTAGGGGGATAAGTCACTAGGCTAAGGGTGTCCTAAATAAGCTAAGGTCACTAAGAATAAGCCCTAAAATAAGCTAAAACAGAAACAAGCTATGTAACAGTTTTATATAAAAGACAGAAAAAGAGGACTTTTAAGCTAATATTAAGCTAACTAAATAAGCATTCTAATTAATTTAAGCTGCTAAACCTAAGAGGGACACCTATAAGCTACATTAAAAATCACTAAGGTCCTAAGGCTATGTTTAAAATAAGCTAGAAAAAAGGGCTTAACTTTGGTGTCTAGCACCAGGGGAGGTACAAACAGTGGCCAAGGGGCTTATTTGGGCTTATGCAATAAGCTCTTAAGAGCTTATTGGCCAAAACCAAATACAAACAGATTAAAAGGGGTGGTAAAAGAGCTTATTTTCAAAAGTTGAGCCATTTTGGAGGATTAAAAACTGCTGATAAAGGGGCTTAAAAATGGCTATTCTCAAAAAATTGCAAAACCAACTTTGACTTAAACTTGGAAATTTAAAGGGACAGCACAAGGGTGTTGGTAACTAGGCTAGAAACAACAACAACAAGCACACAATGGTGTGCTTAAGCTGCTTATGCAGCTTGAGCACTTAAGCTCAATTATGCTTATTCAAATCTTGACAGAAACCAAAAGAAACATAAAAACTTATTTTTGAACTAAAGATGGTGATTAAAATGGCCTAATGAAGCCCACACACTCAGCCAAAAGTGGCTGAGTGCACTTGACCCATGCACAACCCCATATGACCCATTTTAAAGACTATGCCAAACACCCCCTTAAATATATAAAAAACGTTTTTTAACTGATTTTAGTGAAAGGAAAGCTGAGATAAGTGATTACAAGTTAGGTTTAATCACTTTAAGACATTTTTACACAAGTCTAAACAGGTTTAAACAACTAACATTAAACTTTAAATTTCAACAATGGTGATTTTCACAAATTTCTTAACTTTTATTAAACTGAAAAGTATTACAATATTAGCTTAAAAAAAACAACTGAGTTATACTTAAACAAACCAAACACCCCCTTATTTTCTAAAAATCGAATTTTTTAACTGATTTTGGTGAAATAAGGCTAAGAAAAGTGTTCACAAGTGAGGTTTAATCACTTTAAAACACTTTTACACAAGTTTAAACAGGATTTAAACAACTTAATTCATATTTCAAATTTTAACAAATGCAATAACACAAAAACTCTTTATCTTTTATTAAAACTGGAAATAATACAACATAAACTTGAAAAGAAACTGAGTACAATAATTTAAATGCAAACTTAAGTAAAATTTATACTAAGAAAATAAAAACGGGATTTTTTTTCTTTTTCTTGTTCTTCTTCCTTTTATAGAGGTCTTCAAAGACTTCTTGCACTTGGGCTGTGCTTGTTGTGAGAGTAGGAAGAAATCCCAGCAATCCTAGCCCTCCATTTGGTCTTGTACACAATCTCACCATTGAAGGGGACTTCGGGGTTGAGTGTTTGTGTTGGGGAGAGAGTTATAGGGGCAGGGTAAGGTGGGAATGAGTAGGGGTGAGCTGGAAAGGCACTTGGGAGAGTGGTATTGGCTTGAAAACGTGGGAAAAGGCTGTATGGTTTTTGGCGCCAAGTGGGTTGGGTACAGGGTTGCTGGTTCGTTTAAACATAAAGTATGGGGAAGAGGCAATTTCAGCCCCCCATCTCTTTCTCTCTTTCTATTCTTATTTGGCCCGTTTTTTAGTTATAAGATAGTTTGGGTTTTAACAGCTTTAGTCCCTGCGTTTTTATAACTAAAAGTTTAAAGAGGGTTTTGGAAAATGGCAAATTAGGCCCCTCTGGTTTTATAACAAAAAGAGTAAAAGAGGGTTTTGGTTAATTGCAATTTCAACCCTTGTGTTTTATTTAAACCATTTTTCTTTACAAAAACATCTTTCAAACATGGCACTTTTGGCCCTTAAAGTTTTATTTTTTCATTTTTAATTATAAAACAAAGTTTTTAAAATTTACATTTTGGGTCCTTGTGTTTTATAAAAAGGGTTTTTGGGCTTTTGTTTGTATTGGGCCCATTGGGTTTGGGTTTGGGCCCAATAAGGTGTAGGTTTGTTTATTGGGCTTTTT
>BQNB010011442.1:0-13899 GCA_026074375.1 Tanacetum coccineum | reverse complement strand
GGTGTCACGCCAGATGTAATAAGGCGTTTAGTTGGGATAGGTGGTTGCAACACCCTTATTTACTTTCTTTGTAATTTTCCAAGCTTCTTGCTAGTGTTTTTTTTTTGTCTAATAAAAGTTGCCGTTCAAAAAAAAAATGACCATAAAAATAAGAAGCTTATTTTAAAATTTTGATTTTTTTAGCAAATCGTAAGAATAAATATGCAATATTGTGCTCATTTGATTCGAAATTTAAAGATGTTTTTATTAGCATGTTTTCAGCTGATTTTAAAATTCTGATAATTTTTTTTAGCAAATCGTACGAATAAATATGCTAAATATTGTGCTCATTTGATTCGAACTTTAAAGATGTTTTTGCGTGTTTTTCATAAGGAAAATAACGAATACTTATTAGATATTTGATGCCTAGAGTTTGTTATTTGAAATATACAAAGAAGTAAAAGTTTAAGGTAGTTTTGTAACTTGTTATATAGTTTAGGGATGTGTTTTGTAATTTTTATTATTAAATTTATATTTAAACTAACTTTAGGGTAGTCATAACAAAAAAAATTACAAAATACCGTTATACACAAATTTTTATATATGTTTTTATACACACATTTTTACACACGTTTTTATATATGTTTTTATACACACATTTTTATATACATATTTTTATACACGTTCACACGTGTATAAAACCGTGTATAATAATGTGTATAAAATGTGTGTATAAAAATGTATATATATAAATGTGTGTATAAAAACGTGTATATAAAAATAGTGTATAAAAACGTGTGTAAAAATGAGTGTATAAAAACGTATATGAATACGTTTATAAAAACATGTATGAATTATAAAAATAATAAAAAAAAGAGATTTAAAAGAAATCAAATTTAGAGTTCATTACAAACAGTCATTAGTATAAAGGACTAACGTTGCAATAATAAAACAAACGGTCGTTAGTTTAACAGGTGCCACGTAGGACTAGCATGTCATGTTTTTTATATTTACCGGTTGCAACAAGTTTGGATGGTGATAATGATATTAGAAATACTATTTTGGTAAGATGTGAAATTTGAGAAAGTAGATTGGTAAAATAATGACTTTAACCCTTAACATTTTTGCAAAATAAATAATAAGTTCAAAACACACCTTTAAACTACGTAATAGTTTTATGGTTTAAGTCCATAAATAGCTCACGAACTTACCAAAATTTTCATAGTTAGGTAACGAACTTACTAAAATACCGTTATCACCCATGAAACTTACAAATGTATTCCAATACTACCAATATCGTCCATATTTGCCATGGGTTACCGACTGAAACCGGCTATACTTGTACACGTCAGCTTTTTAAAAAAAATGCCAGTTATTAATTAACAACCTACCCCCTTTCTTTTTTATAACCGAACCCACATGAAACCCCCCTTTTTATAGCTTTTGCCAATATAGCCAACTGTCCCTGCTGCCTTTCTTGGTCTGAATACGCTATCTGGACTCATTAGTGATAGCCCAAAATCAGAAACCTGAGCAACCCAATTGGCGTCTAGTGAAATGTTGGATGATTTGATGTCTCGATGAGGAACTGCATAGTTGTGAAGGTAGTTTATACCCCTCGTTAATTTTTTTGAACGCAAAATCCTTGGTGGCGATGATGGGCCTAATGCATGAACTGGGGGAGCCAAAGTAGTAATATCACAAGGTCTACATATACATCCATCACACGAACAAAGTGATAATGATTGGGAAATATACCACAATCACAATTAGACGACGAAACACATTGTGATTGTGTTTTATTGTGATTTGTTTTGGGGATGGTGGTTTGTTTTGATGAAAAGTAACTGTTGGAAAAAAATACCCACAAACCTAACTGGTTTTATTTTGAAATAGGAAGAATATTAGGCCTAAAATGCTGATGTGGAACCCAACAGGTAATATTACCTATTTCAACAAGTCGTAACAAGTTTCATGGATGATAACGGTATTTTTTATTAAATTTATATTTAAACTAAATTTTGGTCTAATCAATTTTTCTCCCTTCAACCCCTCCCCATCTTCTTCCTTGATCTTTCATTCAATCAAAAAAAAAAAACCCCCCTAATCTTCAAAACCCCTAATTAGTTTTCCTCCCTTCAACCCATCCCCATATTCTTCATTGATCTTTCATTCAATCAAAAAAAATCGAACAAGAAATAAAAACCAATTGGAAATCCTTATTATAAGGATTTGGGAACATTGCAACATCTTTTTGTCACCAATATAGCTCCGGCATTAACATCAAAGGAATTATGGAAGTGTGTGCTTTCTTATGGTCGTTTGGTCTGACGCTCTTTCTTCTCTAATAAATATCTAAAGGAGGTAAAAGGCTTTGGTTTTATTAAAATCCTGGTGTTAAGATGCAACATCTTTTGTGAATTCCTTTGTCGAGTATATGGTAATGGTAGTTTTATCTTTACATCACTTAGTTTAAAACCACATTCCAACATAAAAACCCATCAGCACCAAAAATATACTCAAAATCCCACCAAAAACCTCATCAACTTAGCCTTCATACGCCAATATCCATAACGCCTTCCCATCTCTTAACAACTTCGCCACAAATAATAAAAACCTTCAGAAATCAAAACACACCAAACCAAACCCCTCATATCCTCAACCCTCAAATTATGTTCCCATATCCAACCTCCAACGAAAAAAAACCCACAAAAAACGCACCATACCACTCAAGGAAACAGCAACCATTAATGTGTGAAAACACGGATACAAGCTACTTGTGAAAAATTGAAAAAGACATCGATTCCATTGGAAAACATGTATGTCAATTGTAGGAATGAAGGCTTCTTCGATTTATATTTTCTTCATGTTGGCGGTTACTGGACTTTGGTTACAATTTCCTCATCTCATGTCTTGCTCTAATTCCAAGAGATCGAAAAGTCTAAAAGGTTGTATTCGAATAAAAAGGGCTCCATGCCTAAATTTTAAAATTGACGGATCACGATTCTTTGGATTGAGGTGAGTGGTTTTACTTATGTGCTTGGGGGCTCAATGGCTTACAAAAGATTGCAAGTGCTTTGGAAAATTCTTGTTCTTTGAGCAAGCGAAGAATCACAGCATTGAGTTCGGGTAGACTTTGGCTTATTACCAATTCATCATCTCATCTCAGAATCTGTTATTGTCGAACATCAAGATGGTCTTTTGAGGTTTCGGTCCAAGAAATTTGGATCATGGAGTACAAAATAAAAGGATGACTACAATGGACATCAATTTCTCCAACCATGATTTAAAGGAGTGGATCATGTTTCTGAATCAACTCGACGAAGCAACGATTGATGATTTTGAAATACTCCAAACAAAACTCAAACATTATGGTCATGAACAGCCTATTTGACTATGAACTGGGTACCGAAGAAGGGTGACAAAAAAGATGGGGGAAAATAGTATTCAATCGACTTCCCCAAAGAAAAAATGGAAGAAGAAAGAAGACACCTATTTTAATTCCATAATTCTTTAATAACCAAAGGATAATTCTTCGATTTAAGTAGACCTCATGGATTTGAGTTCATGAAAAAGAGATTTTCATCATTAGCAATTGTTCTACATCGTTTTGCAAGACGTAGAAAAATGATATCACAATGATTTTCCCTTTAAATGAATCAACAAATCATTGATGTGAGGTCATCACTTGGTATGATGTTAGAGATGTAAAAAAACTCTGATAATATGTCAAAGGAATCGGGATTCACTTGGTTGAACAAATGAATATTTTGGGCAATTAAAGGATTTTTGTGTGTACGAGGGAAAAGAAGAAAACGCAACATGTGGATAAAGGACCTTGCCGTAAAACAATGTGCATTTTCGTTGGATTAAGAATCAAATGAACTCGTCTTGAGCATTTCGAATTAAATCCATGTGGCGTGGTAACTATGTTTTGATTATGCTATGTAGTATGGCTCTTGTTTGGTCCTCTCAGGTGGCCTTATTTCTATATGGGACCCCAATATGTTTCTAAGATTCTATTTGGTGTGACATGACTTCGTTTATTATTATCAAAGGGAATTGGGAAGAATGTTAAGTAGGAGATGTTCATGGTGATATTTACGGCCACAAGATCATGGTTTCTAAACTTGCCTTAGGATTAGAATCACAGACTTCATGCATCACCATTAAATGGCTTATATATGTTTGGAGAACATGAATGTTGTCAGAAACGCACAAGAAAAGGTTTTGGTACTACTTTGAATGTATTGAAGATTTGATCATTTTTCTCTTTCATTGATTCTACAGGTTTTAGTCGACTTTTCTATTGGTGGTCGCTCTTTTACTTGGATGAATAAGCAGGTTACTATGCTTAGTAAACTTGATCGCTTCCTTATTTCGAGAAGATGTGGACTATTCGGCTCCCAGATGTTCGGATTGACTGCTATCGATAGGTTTTGGTGTCTGTTCATAACCCTATCTTCTTCATATTGGACAAAACTGGATTTTGAAGGTCCCACTCGTTCAAATTGTATTACACTCATGGCTTCTGAGAGATGGTTTTTATAACCTCATTAAAGAGGAATGGAATTGCTTGATTCTATCTCAAAATGTCATGAAAAAGTTTCGCGCCTCAAGGATAAGATCAAACAATGGGAGCAACAACATCAGAAGTTGGATGAAACAGAAAAACCGTGGTCTTGGAGAAAATTAATTCAATTGAGAATAGGTTGATGAGGGGATCCGCTATGCCTCCGACAAATGATACCGCCTCATCCTTCTTCAAGAAATGAAAAAGATCGATTTCTTAAAGTTTGCTTCAACTGATATTATTCAAAAGTCATGTCAAATGGGATTATAGAAGGGATGACAAATTCCAATTATTCCATGGATCTCATCAACCAAAAAAGGTGGAATCAGATGATCAATGATTATGGTTGAAGGAAATTGGATCACGTACCCTTGTATGATCAAGGTTGCCTTCCTTCATTATTAAAAAGGAAATTCCAAGCTCAAGATTCACAGGTTATGTTCTCTAACCTTTCTCATTCTCATTCCCTTAATTGCATGGATCGAGAAACTCTTGAAAGACAAGTTACCCTTGAGGAAATTAAGGAAGCCGTTTGGGATTGTGGAAGTAGTAAAGCTCCGGGCCCGGATGGTTACTCTTTTGCGTTTGTGAAGAAGTATTGGGGCACTATTCAGAAGGTTCTTTGATTATGTTAACTTATTCCTTTGCTTCTAAGTGTTATGCCTAATGGTGCTTAATTTCATCGTTTTTCACCCTTATCCCAAAGGACAACACCCTACCTTAAATTACTGGAATTTCGCCCTATTTGCTTATTGGTTACAATCTTTATATGATCTATTGCAAGATTTTAGATAAACCGTTTTCTAAAGTGATTGTCAAGATTGTTAGCAAGGAACAGTCGCAGTTCTATTGTTTAGTCGTCAAATTCTTGATGGCCCTGTTTTCTAAGGACAATCATTGAGTGGTTAATAAAAACGAAAAAAAAGAGTCATCATTTTTTTAAAGTGCGACTTTGAAAGCTTTTTGATACCATAAGCTGAATTACTTGATGCACATTCTCGACTGTTTTGGATTTGGTAACATAAATGGTGCTCTGTGGATTAAAGCTTTGTCTCAATTCTTCGAGAGCTTCTATTTCTTATTAATGGTAGACCTACATTGAGTTTTCCATTTAAGCGTGGCCTTAGGCAAGGAGATCATTATCTCCTATCCTTTTCATCTTGTTTATTACAAAACACCTTTTTATTGCTTATATGAAGTCTCCATAATGCTATTTTGAGGAAGCAGTAGGAAAGGGTTTGATTACTGGTGTTAATATTAAGAAATTTCTTATATTAATGTTTCCCATCATTCTATGAAGATGATCGTGATCATTACTACAGATTGTAGCTAAGACATGGATAATTTCATTCGTGTTCTCCATGTGTTTATCTAGACTGGGTCTCACAGATTAATATTCAACAAAGGTTAATATTTGATGGTATTGGGGTTTAATTAAGATGAGTTATTAAGTATGGCTAGCAATGCTGGTTGACTGTATGGAGGTGATGTCCCTTTCTCAAGTACCTTGGTCTCCCCATTGGTTTACATTATGAAGTCTTATGCTAGCTGGAAGACGCTTGTTTGATCGTTTTATATGAGGCTTTCTCTTGGAAAGCTAATCTTCTGTCGATTGGGGGGTTGTCTGTCTCTTATCATGTCTGTGCTTGGTAGTCTTGTATTCTACTATCTATCGATTTTCAGAGCACCGAAATCGGGTCCTTCAAGATCCTGGGATAGGAAAGAATTAGGGTAATTTTTTTTTGAGGTGGGTGGTAATAAGATAAAACAAAATGGCTTGGGATCAAATGGCCCAATTATTCTTTATTCTTTCGTAAAACGGAGGGTTAAACATTGGCAGTCTTCACAGCTTTTCAAACCTTCAGTGCTCTCTTCAAAAATGGCGTTGGAGGTTACTTTCTTCCCCAAACGCCCTTTGGGTTCAGGTCATCAAAGCTTATCATGGTCAAGAAGGAGGTTTCGATACAAATGGTTGTAGCTTCAAGGGCATTTGGGCTAACATTGTTGGAACCTCCAATTTTTCTTCACAGAAAGGTATTATCTTATCTAACACTTTTCGTTTTAAAGCAAGGTTGTGGGGTGTGTCACTCGTATTCGATTTTTGATAAAGACTTTTGGGTAGGCGAGGGACTCCTCTTTTTTACAAGGTACAATCGGCTTTATCATCTTGAATCAAAACAAATTGTTTTTCATTGACCGTATTATATCATGGGGCAATGGTTTGGAATTGGTACCGACAATACTTTAGCCGATGTTCTCATCTTCTCGTCCTCGTTTCCAAACTCTTAACCATTCAACCCTTTCTCGAACCAATCTTGGTGTTAGACAATCTTGCTATTTATGTGACATGTTTAAATCGAATACGATCAACTAATAATTGTTGTCAATGAAGATACTCTGTACTTGGATTCTTGGTCGTAATGGTACTTTTACCGTTAAGGATGCTCAGTTATGGATTGACCAAATATTCCTGCCCATCTTGCTCATACTACTATTGGGATAATCTATCCCCGGGAAGGGTCTAATGTGTTTATGTTGGCGGCTTTCCTTGGACGTCTCCCTCATAGATTGAATCTCTCCTTCGCGTGGTTGGGATATTCCGGCCTTCTCTGGGTCATTTCTTGCAATGCCAATGTTGAATTTGCTAATTGTTTTCTTCGATGCGACATTGCTACGATATGTGGAAGCTCGTTTTTTGTTGGTGTGATATTCCTCTTTTTCAAGCTTCCTTCTTGGCGATTCTTTCAATGATTGGATGATCTCTTGGCTTGCTTCTAAGAGAAAAAAACACAGGTTTCTATTGTTATGTCTATTCGGTTTCTTTGGTGGCTTTGGTGATACCGAAAGCTAGCGTCACGTTTTAGCTTCTCAAAACCGTTGGGTAAGTGATCTATTCGATAATTGTTCGTTTTCTCTTCATTTTCGTGGTTCACAATAGGGAACCATTTGAAGTTATCTTGGAATGACTGGCTTATGTATCCTCTTTCGATCACGCGTAATGGCAATGGTTAGAGCGCTTTGGTTTTTCTGAAGCTGGCGTTCAAGTTCGCTGGGTTGGCGTACCTGTACGCCAAGGTTTTTTCGTTTGGCATCTTCGTCGGTTTTGAGGATGGTTCTTCTTTTCTTCATTCTCTCGGGACTTGTTTGGGGTTTCATCAAAATCCATCCCGAAGTGAAAACCGGTGGCTCGGCCTCCGGGATGGGGGGTTTTTCTTTTGCCGAAGTGAAAACCGATCCGTCGGCCTTCGTGTCAAAAGTTTTTTCATCCCTTTTAATTCCCTCGCAGTTAAAGTCTCGGGATTTTACCATTTTTTGATGTTATGTATTTCTCTTTGTTGACTCTATTGTACTTTAAGTTTCTAGCGTCTTGCTAGTCTCTTTTTTTTATATATTCCATCTTTGCTGTTCAAAAAAAAAAACTAAATTTTGGTAATTTTTTTTAAAAAGCTGACGTGTACAAGTATAGCCGGTTTCAGCCGGTAACTCATGGCAAATATGGACGATATTGGTGATATTGGAATACATTTGTAAGTTCCATGGGTGATAACGGTATTTTAGTAAGTTCGTTACCTAACTATGAAAATTTTGGTAAGTTCGTATGCTATTTATGGACTTAACCCATAAAATTATTACGTAATCTAAAGGTGTGTTTTGAACTTATAATTTCACAAATGTTAAGGGTTAAAGTCACTATTTTACCAACTTATTTTCTCAAATTTTCACATCTTACCAAAATAGTATTTCTAATATCATTATCACCATCAAAACTTTTTGCAACCGGTAAATATAAGAAACATGACATGCTAGTCCTACGTGGCCCCAGTTAAACTAACGACCGTTTGTTTTATTATTGCAACGTTAGTCCTTTATTTGTAATTAACTCTAAATTTGTTTTTTTTAAATCTCTTTTTTAATTATTTTCATAATTTATACAAGTTTTTTATACGCGTTTTTATAAACATATTTATATACGTTTTATACACGTTTTTATACACATTTTTATATGAACATTTTTATACACGGTTTTATACACATTTTTATACACGGTTTTACACACATTTTTATACACGTGTAAACCTGTATAAAATATGTGTATAAAAACGTGTATAAAAATGTGTGTATAAAAACGTATATAAACATGTGTATAAAAACGTGTAAAAAAACGTATATAAAAATTTGTGTGTAAAAATATGTATAAAAATGTGTGTAAAAACTTGTATAAGAATGTGTGTATAAAAATGTGTATAAAAACGCGTATAAAAACGTATATAAATTTTAAAAACAATTAGAAAAGAGATTTAAAAAAAATCAAATTTAGAGTTAATTACAATTTACAAACGATCGTTAGTATAAAGAACTAATGTTGCAATAATAAAACAAACGGTCGTTAATTTAACTGGCGCCACATGGGACTAGCAGGTCATGACGTCATGTTTCTTATATTTACCGGTTGCAACAAGTTTGGATGATGATAATGATATTAGAAATACTATTTTGGTAAGATGTGAAAATTTAAGAAAGTAAATTGATAAATAATAGCTTTAACCCAAATGTTAATTATATAAATAAAGTTTAGACATTTTTTTATAAGAACACACATAGGTGAAAAGTATAGTAATATTAAGCTTATTCGCAATTTAAGACATCTTCATCGGTATATTATTTTATAATGATGCTACTGTACATTTGTAATGTATTTGGTAAATAAAATGTCACAAAAAAGCCATAAATAAACAAAAGTAATAGTTCGAGGAAGTGTTTCGAATTTGAAAATTAAAATATGCATGTTCAATTAGCAAATTATATTGAACTAGTGTTGAACATAATCCATGTACACTAGTAGATAATTGTTTTATTTTTATTTGTTTAGAATGGTGATCTGTTTTATGTTCTTGGTTATAATTGAAAAATTAATTCAAAATAACGAGATTATAATTCAAGTTCCCGATCGGCGAGCCACTAGTTACAAACTTGTATAATATCAACCCAATTTCATAGCTTTTTATATTTGCATATGCAAGTTATCTAACAACCGACAAAGAAAAAAAATTCATAAACTTCTATCATTAATGTCTTATTCCCCAACCTTCTATGTGTCACTGTGTTAGTGAAATTATTTGGGAATCCTTAAAAAACCTTTTTTCTTTTCTTTGTATACCTGGATTCTGACTTAACATTGCAAGCCGACTAATCCTAAGGCGGCTATCCTTTTGAATAGCCCGGAGTCATCGCATGTGAATTTCAATTCTTTGTATTAGTCTCGCATAAAACCCCCTGATCTTTATCCTACTATTCTATCCATCACCTAAAAAGAGACTGCAACTTTCTATAATCTTCTTAGTCGGATACTAAAATCTACAAAACATAACTAGTAGTTGCGACTAACGCATCTTTGGAGCATGCAAATACTAATTTTTGTGCTAATGTGTGTAATCCACAATACCGCAATCCTTCTACATCTAACTCCAATATAAATTTCGCCATCTTGTTGGTTTTTTCGGCTATATATCTAAAACTAAAAAAGTAGACTCGTTCATATGGGACAAAACACTAAAGTCCAGCAAACAAATAGGAAAATATCACCAAAAAGGAATGTGGTAAACTTTCTTCAAACCCTATAAGATTCAAGGAACCAGTCTGTACGTTCCAGTGTCATATCATCATATGATGCATGTATGTAATGTATGTCATATAAGAAGCGAGAACGGGACCTTAATGTAAACAGACTCTTGGTAAGTCTCTTGCTTTTCCAATAACCATCAGCTCCAGCTTCTTTTTGGCCTGAAAATTTCAGGCAAGAAAAATCATTGTAAGAATACCAATTTCTTCGCAAATTGTTGTCTTCCCTTTAAGTGTTAAATGTTATATATCTAATCCAACATTCAATTTCCACCTAATAATAATTATACAATCTTTAAAAGTTGGGGTTTATGAAAATACTTCCGGTTCTTCTGCTGTGAGCGCCAAAAGCAAGCCAGTGCACCAAATAAACAGCTAGCCACTGCAATTGCCAGAGCAGCACCCACGGGAACCACAAGGGCGTTTGTTGATTGTAATAATTCTTCTGAAGCTGCACTGGTTTTTATCTGACTGTGGGCCTTGTCTTTCTCCTTGTACAGGGACACAAGCGTCTTTCCATAGTAGATGCCTAAAAACTTGAAGACCTCATCACGGTCCCAATCAATGGAGCTGCTTTCCTCGTTTTGGTTATGGTTGGTGTAGCAAGTTGGGCAAAGTTGTTTTGAAGGCCAAATTGATTTTGGGAATTTGGGATCACCTGTCCCAAGAGATGCTTCTGTTTTCTTTAGTCTCTGGTTGACTTCATTATGTGCAGTCCATAACCAGAGAACAAAGTCACGTGCACTGCTGAATGGAGTAGTAACCCTGCAATGGATCGGGAGAAATTAAGAATGTTTACATGTTTCGATTTATGATAACCAGCAATCAAAAGGAAAGAGAGATTCTTGTATACCTTGAGCACATCTTGTAAAAATGTTGACTACACTCCTCACAGATGAAAAACTGGTGAATGAAATCGCATGTCGTTGTAAATGCCAATTGACTTTCACCATCTTCCACTCTCACAGAGAGTGAATGTAACAGAACCCATAAACCGCAACTGCAATGTCACTATATTTTGTTAATTTTGTACAGAATCAAATGTGGTAATCCAAATGAGACGAGTGGATACTTCAGCTTAACAACTAAAATTTCTGGTCACAGTTTATACCTTCACCAAAAAAATTAAAAAATGTTGGGAATTGTAAATTAATTAGTTTACCTGAAGCCTCTGGTATCATTCTTGCTGCCACGACAAAACATCTACAAACAAAACATTATCAATCAAAATTGATCTATGAGGAAAAAAGAACACTTAGTTCCTTGTGACCCAAATAGAAAAGAAGCATAAACTTACCCAATATCCACGGGGTACTTCTTTTCCGCAGATTTCAAATCTACCCAAAGCACCATGACCAGTGCCATTTTCATGTTCATGTTTGTTTGCCAGCCACTTATTTGAAGGGTATAAATCATCGAAGTTCACAAGAATATCAGCACTTCCCCTACGACACCTAAAATATACAAACTTTATATTAAGCAAATAGCAAGAATGAAGATCTCAAGTATAGAACAAAGGAAGGTGGGTGGTATGAACCTCAGAGAAGGGTGATGAGACACCATTAGTTGCATAAACTTTATAAGTGTGGCTCTAGTATCCGGCTTAATCATCTGCTAAGAAATATGCATACAATTAGTGAATTGAACAAGTCTACATAAAGACAACCATAAAGAGCAACAGACATTTACCTTGTGTTTTATAATAATGTCAAAGGCCATGGATGTAGCTTCTTCAACATCATATACAGCATGTGCAATCTAATTTACAAAACGCATATTCAGCCATGAGGAACTTGCTCTACCATAAATACTATGAAAAGGTTAGTTACATATAATTCTCTAAAAAAGGCCTTTGAACAAACCTGTCCACGATCTGACACATTTGAATGAAGATGATGTTCATTTTCATATTTCTCATCTTCGAGCTTATATGAGCTATACACAAAAGGTAAAACGTACAGTCAAATACACATACACATACAACCAACATGCAGAAGTGTAATGTGGTGCAGTTAACCAACTTCCATTTGCAGTCTATATAAGAATGAAAAATGTCTCAAGCTATTATACCTTCCCAATTGTGTATTTATCCATTTCAGTAAACGATCAGCAGTTCTTCCATCATTAATGGGACGGATGTCACTTTTTTCAGTTTTTTCATCCCAGCCACCGCCAACAAACTTAGAAGGGGGTCCCCAATATAGGGCAGGGTAGTGAGTAACAGAGAACTTATCGCAGAGCTTAATATTTATCTGTGCTGCCAAATATGGACAAAAGAGAAATTGGTTGCTAAGCCATAAAAATGATACATTTGACTAAAACCAGGTGATGCATGATGTATGGAGTAATAAAATGACAGGGGAGAAGAGGTATAATAAACAAAGAATAACATAAAAGACACAAATAGGTAAGTGCAAGCACATGTGTTTGAATACGTGTGGGTAGTCTAAGATGATGTCAGCCGGTGCATTATAGATTCTAGCTTCTTTCCGACAGTTATCTTATTTTAATTCTCAAGTGAACAAAAAAATCTCAATCATGTATGCAGTTAACTGGATCTTGTCTTTGTTAGTTTATGGACGATAAATTAATAGTCGTGTGTTAGGATCGAACTCGAGACCACGGGATTGCACACAATACGTAAAGAGTTAACGAATTAATAATTATATTAAATGTAATATATTTATTAAATACACGAAAACGTTTAACGGTCGTTAAGTATTTAACGGTAAATGACTAACGAATAAAGGGAAGGACTAACTTTGTAAAAGGAAGTCGAGAAGGTTCCGGAACACCCCATGAAGGTGGTGTATTGGCCGGTTATAGGCAAGAGGGGAATAGGAAAAGATTTTGTTTCCTTTTCCTAATAGAACTTGACTTGGGCTCTAAGTTTGGTTAGCCTATATAAACAAAGGAATTAAGGGATCAATAGAGAGAAGTTTTGTACACACAAAAGATCCCTAAATTTTTCTTTGTTCTCCCTTTTGTTCGATCGGCCAAAATCAATCCCAAGGGGTTTTTTTTGTTTGATCGATTTTAAACCTAGAAACGTTTTCTTGTTTTCAAACTAGTCTTTTGGTTAACTTGTTTCTAAAACGTGTGTACAAGAACGTGGTTTAATCTCACTATAGATTAAATCTTGGATCGATTAACAAAACTTGGTAAGGGGTTAATCAATAGATCCACATAAACCCTAATTAGGGTTAGATCAAGAACAAAGAAAACAAGAACGATTCTTGTGCTCGCGAGAATCCAAAGGTATGTAACCCGACCCGGTTAATTATATGCATGTTAATTATATGATTTGTTATCGCTTCCGCTATTACGTGCTTTGATGATTTATTTAGATTATAATTGTTATGCATGCTAAATTTCAACAGTGGCATCACGAGCCGTTTTAACATGTTAATAATTACCGAAACCTAAAATCTATAACAAATATTGTATTGTTGTTAATTACATGTGTTTAGGGTTTATAAAAATTAGGGTTTTTTACCCTAAATCGACCAAGTTGGTCGATTTTTTTTAATGAAATTTTTTTTGAAACCCTAGTTTACATGTTAGATTTTAAAAGGTTTATTGCATGATTAATTGTTATGTCATGTTTATGGTTACGATCCTTGACGTTCTTTAATTAATTGTTAAGTGAATATGTAGTAATTGTTACGTGTATTGTTTAATGTTGCCATTAATTTTAGTACGACAAATCTTGAATTGGGGAAGACCTC